>VYZQ01037138.1:72613-91178 GCA_013400655.1 Mystacornis crossleyi
TCTATCCAAAGATTGGGGCCAGGTACGTCCCACCTGTTTCCCATCCAGAAAATCTGAAGAGTCCAGCTGTATGTCCTACCTGTGAGACACTTCCCTTTTGGAACATATAGCTCTCTCTGGCATCCCCAGCAATGAGTTACATCGCTGACGCAGTCAGGATTACCTTAAGAGCTTTTTGGCCTGTTAGAGAAAATCCTGATATGTGAATGGAGGATGTTGCTGTGAATAGGGAGAATGACATTTATTTTAAAAGAATATGATTTGTTTAATGGATTTATCTCTTTAGGTCATCTGTCAGATTTTAAAAATACCATTTATAAATTCTTCAAATGATACTTTTGGAGCATAAATACTGTTGCTCTGAGTTTATTACCACTGTGTAGGGGATTGAACAAACCCTTCAATTTTCATTAGTTTGCCAGGCCTGATATTTCTCTAAACTCTTTCCCTGACACAATGCTGGGGGGAAAAGAAATGCTGAGGTTTTGATGTTAAAAATTAAACAAAAATTCTATTATATTTTAGTAATTTTGGATTGGAGGTGAGAGGATGGCAAGTGATGCACGTTGTGCCCCATGTCAGCAGTTTCAGAAAAATTACGTCACTTTACAACAAAGCTGAATTATTTGGTTTCAAAGTGCAAAGTGTAATTAAACTTTCCTTTTAACAGAAATTCCCAGTGTGTGTAGGCAAGATCAGCTGCTTGCTTTGTGTAAATTCTCAGATTGCTAAGCTACTTTCCTCCATCTGATTTCCTTTGAAAAAGCCTATTTCCTTAGACTGAATTCATCCATTTTCATTGTAAATGAGGTACAAAACGTAATTACTTTATAAGAGCTGGAAACTCAAAATGGCCTTATTTAGAAGACAGAAGCCCTGGGTGTATTGGCAATTTGTAAAGTTATAACTATGTTGCTGTGATCTCTCAAACTAGCAAATAGAAATATGGTTATGCATGCTTTAAAAAATAACCCCAAGAATCTAATCCTGGATTACCATATTGCTCATGGGTCCCCAATTAAATCTGTAAAAGTGATTAATCTTCCCTCTTCATTTTCAGAAGTGACAAAGATATTTAAAAGGTTATTAGTTTTCAGTGGTGGAGGGTAATGTGATGCAGATGAGGTGAAAGAGCTTTTTTGTTTGTTGTTTTGAATTAGCAAGAATGGCACGTAAAGGATAGATTTTAAGGATGATGGAAATATCTGTGGGGGTTCTTGGAAGAGGAGAAAGAAGACAAGTCAGAGGGTGGTCTGAAGGATTAGAAGCAGAGGAGAAAACAGTGACAGAAAAATTGAAGGAGCAGTCAGAGAGGTGGAATATAATTAGAGGCAAAGAATGAATGCATGAGTTTTTTTAAGTGATAGAAAAACATTGAAATTTTTGGAAAAATCGGGGGAGAAAGGAAATGCAAGTCAAAGTGTGCAGAATGACAAACCAAGGGAATGATAACTGCATTTTACAGACAGCAAAAAGTGTTGTCAGTGGAAAGGACCTCAGTGTGCCAGAAGCAAAGCTGCAGAGGTGACAGCAACTGCACAGGAGTCAGAGCAGAAGGGAGAATGATGGGAGCTGAAGGTAGAGCTGAGCAGCAGCCAGCGGGGGCTCGGCAAGAACGGATGATGTCAGACCCTTCCAACTTCCTCCTGCAGGCTGTAAATGGAAGACAAGCAGAAGATAGACGTGTGGTGTCTGTAAAAAAGCTTTGGACATTGCTTTGTAGAGCATTCTCACAAGCAGGCCTTGCAAATATATCTTGAAATGGAACTACAAAGGGCTGAAGCATAAAACAGGCTGGAAATGTGTACTCTGTGGTGATAATGGAGGGGGATGCTGCGGAGCCCATTTGCATTAGCTATGGAAGGACAGAGAATGAGAATGCTCACTAAACAGACAGGGGACATGCAACTGTGCGGAGGTACCAGGAGAATGTATAATATGATCAGAATCATGAAACCGAAAAAAAAGGGAGAAAAAGATAGCACAAGAAAAACCCCTAAAAATTAGAACACATTTCAATGAGAATAAATCCTGGTGTATGCTTTTTAGGTAGATATGATGAGCCTGTAGGAAAGATCTGATGTTGAGAGACAATCCCAATCTTCTCAACAGTTCTTGGTAGCAAAATATCTCAAATAGATTCCTGCAAGGAGGAACTCTAGAAATCAAACCATTTTTTTTCCTCTCCTTTCCGTTTGCAAAATAGACTCCCTTATAATTCCACTCCTTGATTTTTACCAGCATTTAAAAAGTTTTATGGTTTTACCATCTGTTGATGCAATCTGATATCAGCTCATCTTTCTCTCACCATACTAGAGCTAGAAGGTCTGAAAGCAAGTTTCAGCTATTTGCTCTTGCAAAATTCATTTCCTCTGGAAAACAAGAAAATGAATTATTAGTAATCCAAGGAGCAGCAAGGTCAAACTTAAGAATATGCATTTAATAGTTTAAGGGTTTTTTGTAAATTACATTGACAGCTGGACTCACCAGTGTAATTTTTCTTAAAAGTCCAGTAAATTTTTACACGTTAAATTCTATGTAAAATATCAATAACTGTAATGATCAGAAGAGAACTGCCTCTCTTTCCTAGCAGAGATTTTTAATGACTAACACCTCTTTAAACCCTGCTGGTCTGTTTTCAAAAAAAATAAGTTTAACTAGTGCCAGTTTAACACCTATTCGTATATAATAATAGGATTTACTCTCCAAGGACTAGATTTTTTGGTGGATGATTTCTTTCCAAAGAAAACCTCTGTGCCCAGAATCCCTGAGAAGCATTACAGGCTCCTACCAAGCCAGTCCATTCCCCAGGATCTCACATCTTACAGTTGAGGTAAGGTTTGACTCAGAGTAGAAATGCAGTCAATCCTCTCTTGAAAAGTTTTTAGAAGCCAATCTAAATGGGGATCCAGGTGCCACATCCAGACCCCATCCTGGATCTGTGAGAGTAAGCAGAGATGGATAATCACATTTAGTTTATTAGCTGCTGAGAGATATTTGCATTAAAGAACAGCAAAACTATATAATTTTAAACTATCAAAAATCATCAGGTCCTACATATATAATGAATTTTTAGTACTACTGTCACAGTGTGAAAATCATTGTTTCTAAATGTAATGGTCCATCTTTTAAGCATGGAACTAAGTTAGTAGTGTAAGTCCAGAATGCAATTCCTCTCAGGGTGTCCAAGGCCTGTTCATTTCCTGCAGCTGTCTTTAATTTCTACAGACTCACTACAGTTTTCATTTTGCCTTGGGCTCCTGGGAAGTCTCCAAATATTTCCATAGATGCTATTGACATATGCAAGTAAGTTGGTATTTCCCTGTGGGTTGGTTATTCCACAGAAAACCAACCAAACAAATCCCAAAACACCCACAACAAAAAAAACCCATAAATGAAATCCATAATCATCTGTCACAGAGTTTAATGCCAGCATTTGGCATTTTCCACTGGAAGAGGAGAAAGTACATTTAAGGAACCACTGGTCTTACTTGATAGACCAGCTCTTATGTATCCTTATTTTCTGCATGAATGCAATGAGGGATCAAAGATTTTAGAAAAAAATCAGGAAACAAAACACTGAGTTATTTCCTTCCTACTGATTGTTCTGTAAATACGTTGATTTAAATGATGTTCACAGAGTTATAGGTTGAGGGTTTTCCTCTTGCATGTTGGTAGACAATTCTATTTAAGTTTTTCAATAGAACTTAAAAATAGATGCATGGAAAAGAATGTGTGCATCAAGAAACATGAAGTTCATTTCAAAAAGTAGAAGTAAGAATACTTTACATAATCTGATTGTTTGTTTCTAAAAGCCTTTTCACATTGTGTTCCCCTGGTGACTCTAAAAGCAGGAGCAGTAGGGGCAGCCAGATGAGCTCCCACATGTAGGGTGCACACTCCTCGCATGGGGGATTTACAGTTCCAAAGAACAGTGCTAAAAGCACCACTGGGTACAGATGTGTGTGATTAATTCCAAGTTCTGTGTTAACAAAATGACTGTTTTAAGCCCTGTCTTTCCACTGGGCTTTTACTGAACAAAAAACAGTCGACAACTGTGGACAAAGAGCCCCGAGTGCTTTATGTTTGTCAAATTGCTTCTTTAGTGGATGCATTAGGAATCAGAAGTATAAGAAAAATTCAAATTGCTTTAGGCTCTTCTGTTGAAACTTCTTTACCAGAGATCTTATTTAACCTTCACAATACACACAACTTTCATTAACTTGATGATCCGAAGACATACTGTCAGGCTTGTTTTAGGACAAAGAAACAATACGAGGGAGGAATCAAGGGCATGTAACCCATTAAAACTCATCTCTTATTAGACCTCTTATCTCTCTGGGTAACATTTAACTTTTTCTGCAGTGACTCATACCCCATGTTTTCACAACTGAGCAAATTGATATTCTCTGTGCAACTTTAATATAGATGGCTTTCTCCTTCTAGTTGTCCTTTATTTCCTCATAATCCATTATCTTCATTAGTTAAAATCATTGCTTTATTGATATAAGACGAAGGGGTAAGTTAATAGAAACACTGATCAAATTCCAGGTTACAATTTAAATCTTTAAGTGAAATGGACGTGATTGAAAAATTTGTAGTGGATAAACCCTTTTTTATTTATTCTTTGCGAATTGACTTGTCTTCATGAGAGTCACAGATGGTTCCTGGACTAGGGGCACTGGTCTAAATAAACTGTGTTGGAAAGAAATAAATTGGTAAAAGAAAAGTACTTCAATAAATCATTTAACCATACACTGGGGATGAAACCCAGGTTTTCAGCTTCCACAGGGAAAAAAAAAAAATTAGCCTCCTCATTTGGGCACTGATAACCAGGTCACGGTAGGCCAAGAATCCAGAAATATTAGTTAATTTTTCCAGTGTATGAATGAAAGCTGGAGCAGTGAAGAAAAAGTGACCCCCATTCCTCCCTCCATCATAAGACTTTTTGAACCAAGTTTCTCTAATCTTACCAGCAACAGGGAGTAAAGTTCCTTTGCAGCCCTGAGAAAGACAAATGTATAATATCACACAGAGTATTGCTATATTATAATATTGTATGGCACATATAGCACGTATACTATGCATGGTTATGTGTATTTAAATGCTGATATTTAGAGAGTAATACTACATCCAAAATTAAATGTTCCTTATTTGATGTAAAGGAGTTCTGTTGGTTTTCATCCAAGAAATGGATGAATGTGTGGAAAACAAGAGGTGGCTGTGAGCAAAGGACCATTAAACACATACAAACACAACAGTACAATGCCATACAGCTGCCTAGCCATAAAAATCAAGACTAGATAATTTCACAGGACACAAGAGGTAAGGATAATGTTTGAGGACACAAGAAATAAGGATAATTTTCCAACTTTAGAATAAAGATCTGAGCTATTCCTTTAGATTAGATGCCTAAAGAAAAAACTTCAATTAGAACAGTTCTTGAAAGGTGTATCTCATAATGTGTTAATTAAAGCTTAATCTAATAGTGAAGTATCCAGCTCCTTGTGCAGGCCGTGTGAAAACCACAGCAAAGCCAGCTTGCTCAGCTGGGCAAGGGTAAGAGAACATGAACATCAGCAGCCCAGCTCTGTAGAACTCCTATGGCCATTTCAAACCCAGCACTGATTGAAGCTGAGAACAAAGACCTCCAGTATCCCTCTCTGTGAGTGTGACTGCCTTACACACTGCCTTAAAAGGGATGGGGAAAACTGTTTAAAACCAGAGCTTTCCTTTGAGGCAAAGGGTTGGAGGTTTCAAAAGAGGGTATAGGCTCTTTGTCAGGGTTTTCAGCATCCAGAAGTTGCCACTGTCAGCTGAAAGTGGCTGCCCTGAAGCCCAGGCATGAAGGCTCCTGTGTAGAAATGAATCCCGCTGCAATGGAAGTAAAACAATTTTATTGACTCTCTTCACTGATGCACTGTAAGCTTCTGCAATGATTTAAGCAAGGGTATTTTAGTTCACATTATCAGAAGATGAAAACCATGTGCACTTACTCCAGCTCAGCTGAGAAAGGCTGATTTTACCACATACGCCACTTAGTTTCTTGCCGTTGATCATCCTTAGAGGTTGGTCTCAGTTTACTCACACCTGGGTCAGTAGTAAGTGTTTAATTCCTTGTAAAAGAGAGAATAGAAGAATAAATTCTGAAAGGAAAGTTATCTGAAAGTTATTACAGAGGTGGTTACCTCTGTACAAGGGTTTCTCTGAGGCTTCTGGCAGGTACCAACTACTGGGGAACATAATGCTATATCCAAGGGTGTAGTGCTGGAGTTTACAGACTTGAAAATCATTATTTACAGTAATTTAAGATTCATTTGAAAATCCAATTAAAACATCTCTGTAGAAAGCAGATAACTAGGAAATCTTCTTTTTCAAAGTTGCACCTTAAGCATTTTCTCCATCTTTTATCTCTTTAAAGAGCTATGAGCAAACTGAAGGAAACCCTGTTAGTTCAGGCTGGCTGTTTGAGCCATGGGCGCAAGGTGTCCAAGGGGAAGAGAGATAGGTTTGGGGTCTGCAATGCTGAAACCAAGAAATTGTCTGCCTGGTTTGGGACATGAGAGAGGACCGCAGATAAGGCTTTGCTCTCTAAGCAGAGAAACAGCAGAAATAGACATGTCTTCATGGTTGATTTAGTATCTCTCATCTCTGCAATATCTTGGCATCATTTCCTCTTGTGTTAATGTGAAAATATCTAAGCTGGCTCAGGACCGGGGTTACAAGAGCCACAATGTGTGTGTAGCAGGCACCTTGCAGTGAATTTTCTGATGCTGACCTACAGCCAGACCCTGGTCTGGCTGGGCAGGCTCAGGAAGGGCTACAGTTGCACTGCTGTAACCTCTGGGAAACACCTGCTGTGTCCTTCCCAGTACCTGGCTCAGGAGGGCTATGGCCACAGCTGGGCACAAGCCAGGAGGAACTATCACAACCAGATCTGTGCTCTTCTGCCTCTTTATGGCTTCGTCTGTGTGAGCTGGACTCATGACAGGGACTGAATTGCCAGCACTAGAACACGTGGCAGAAGGCAGACTTGCTTCCGGGCCAGCTACAGAAAGCACCTCAGATCAAGACAGCAGTGAACTCCTGTCACTGAGCAGGGAAGAAAGCTGTGACTGGCACCTGGTGTCCTGGGCTCGCTTCCAGCTGGGAGAACTGCAGTCCCCAGAGACCTCAGGCTGCCACAGCCCCAGAGAGCAGTGTCATAAACCTCTCCCAGTGGTCACATCTAGTTCATCATCTACTGCTGTGAGGAGAGACACTAAGTGGGACCTACCCACTTAAGAGGATATGGCAATTATGTGTGGCTAACACACACAGCAGAAGGCCACTGGGTAATTAGGAACCTCACAACCTACTAGGCTGAGCATTGGTAGGTCTCACTGTCTCTAGTGAGAAACCCTGCACACCTTTGCTGGCAGAACAGATGTCAGCCCTGGGGGAAGGGCTGGCCTCTGCTGATCCTCGTGCTGATGAGCTGGCATCTTCCTACACCCTGCTTTTTCCCCTCGAGTTTTATACCTTATCATACCAGTACTTACCTTGTCATATCAGTATTTATTCTCTGGGCTCACTGAGCTGCCACTAGTCTCAGCAAAAATACCTCTCTGTTTCTGCTTTTCTTACCTGGCATGGATTCAGCCTGTAGCTCTGCTCACACCTCCACAACCATTTTTCAGTGAAACCAAGCCAAGGAGGCCTCCTGAAAGGAGGTTTTAGCAAGGTGTCAGTCTCTCCTCACAAGAAACAAGTAATAGGACAAGAAGAAGTGGCCTCAAGTTGCACCTGGCGAGGTCTAGATTGGATATTAGGAAAAGTTTCTTCATCAAAAAGCTGGTGAAGCATTGGAACAGGCTGCCCAGGGAGGTGGTGAAGTCACTATCCCTGAAGGTATTTCAAAGGACGTGTGCTCAGCAGTGTAAAATCAATATCTCAGTGCAGGTCACCCCAAGTACGTGCTCGGGTATCCACACGCCTCAGGGCTGTCTTCAGTTACCTCCACCCTCTTTTTCTTGGTGCAAAGGGCCATCCATCAGTTCACAGTGCAGGGATAGGAGGATCAAAGCTTCTGAGTGCTTTTTGGAGAGGGGAGGGAGGATAATGCAGCTTTGTTGATGCCCTTTTGACTTCTAGGATTAGCGAGTCAAAAGATAGGATAACACAGATTGTGAAAACCATTAAAAATATTAATCCTTGTCCTGCCCATCAGAACTGTAGTCATGAAGTGTGCCATCCATCTAGATTAAAGTCAGAAACTTTGTGCTTTTAAAATGTTGTGAAATCACCAGTTATACCCTGAGACCAGTTTATTTGTTGAGGGATAGCACAGTTCTGAGTGCTCAGGGATGCTGCTGAGAGCTGTGTTACTTCACAGCAAATGCCTCTGAGTTCTGCTTTCTTCTAGAAAGGCTCCCAGCATGACAGCTACTCCTTCATTTGTTTCACACAGGTTTGAATCCTGGGAAAAACTGAAAAATAGTCATATTCCATTTATCAGATGTTGTGTAATCTGTGTTTTTGTTAGTATGTGGGATTGCTTTTTGCTTTTCTGTGAGGAAAACAGAATAAGGAAAACACTGGAAAGAAAAAAAAATGTGGCTCTTTTAAATGCTCCTGTCAAAGTAGTTTTATAAAAAATTTGAAGTTAAAATTCTTATCATTAGGTGGCCTTTGGCAGATACACATAGTTCCACAAAGTTAAATGAATGAGCAATTTGTAGCTTCTTTACTGTGGATCTGAGAGGCTGAATTCCTTGTGCAAGGTGCTGCACATAAAGCTTGTGTCTGCTGAGATTTCTTGGCAGCATCTTTCAGAAACAACCCCTCTTCCCCTTCCTCACCTCCTGCTAAATAGATGCTCATGAATAATAACTCTGGCATCCTGCTATGGCTGTGGTACGTGTGCATGGGTCTCTGGCTAAATATGAATCAAAAGGTGCATAGACACTACTGGCAGTGAATTTAAAACTATTTTTTTTTCAATAATCAGTTAGTAAGTAACATAAAATCCTCTGTTTGTATGTAAGCCATACATATACACACTGAGATAGTCAGCAAATTATTTATTAGAGAATCTTGGCTACAAGAAGACAGGTAAAAATGTAGCCCTGTTTGGACATAATTCTCCCGAAGTGTGCAAAGCTCTAAGAAAAGGCACTGAGAAAAGGTGATTAATGGCCAGTACAGGTGCTGTCTGCCACCCTGTGCACACCTAACATGGGTTATAAGGACTGAAATGCAGATTCTTGGTAGTGTCTGAAGGTCAGTTTAACACAAAAAGCTCGTTCACCTCCACTTTCTTCTACCGTTTAGGCAACCTTCAGTGCAACCCAGAGCAGGTAGAGAGGACAAGGTCGCTTCCCACGGCACGTCCCAGCAGGTGGCACGGTGTGACCACACAGTGACACACGCGAACCTGGAGTGGCGGCCAGCGGTGCCGGCACTGCAACGGGGAAACAGGGAAAACTGTGCCCTCCGTAATGGATGTGGCTGTGGCTGCATTTTGACGGGATGAAAGATTTCATTTAACAGAAACCAGACATACCAGCATCAATCCCCAGATGTAACAAAAATATGTTTTCCTGAGGATTCCCACAGCACTGAGAAGCAATCACCTCCCTGGCTACACCAGAAAACACTTTCTCACTCTGCAGCGACAAAATGCTGGAGCCCCAAGCCAGCTCTGCTGAGATGAACAGCTAAATGAAATTACTCTGATAATTAGTTCATACAGCAACTGCTAAACATGGTACTGTGTCCAGTGAAGAATTTGTGGTTTAGTTGCATCTTTTATAAATTCAAATATCACATCTAGAACATAAGCTAGTTTATACTGCTATCTCCTTGAGGCTCATTCAACAATGAATGTTTAAGAGCAGCTGTTTGATTTAGTCTGAGGGAAAGATTTTCATGAATCAGAGAGGAATAGTCAGCTTCTCTGTAAAGGGTTTCCAGGCCTATTTATTTAGGTAATTTTAATTAAAGAGTATATATTTTTCAAGACTCTCTAAACAAAAGGCCAGCCTGTGTAAACTGAGGAAGCATTTCTAACTTCAGTGGTGTGACCACTTATCATGGGCTGGTCCTTGGCCTCCAGGCTGGAGTTACAACCCTTGCAAATGCTACATCAGTGAAATTTTGCAACTGCTTTTTGACTAATTCTAGACATAGCTCCCATGGTTATGACCTGTTTCCCAATCTTCTAATTTGCTCTTTTCCAGTACAAATCTTTGTGTTTTTATCAGAACAGCAGATGAAACCCACCTCTTTTACCCTTTTGGAAAGCAGCCCACAAGAAATAGGCATCACCTCTGTAGAAACTTGCATTCGTTTTTTTCTCTTTTTTAGTTTGAATTTCTCAAGGAAGGCACATCCTTATTTCCAAAGTTATTTCTGCAGAAAAAGCAAAATGCAGAAAATCACAATCTGTATGATATCTGATTTTTATCACCCTTTCTTCACTTCAGCTCCTTTTCTGAATGGGAGCTAGCAGAATGAAAATAAAATTTAAAAGATGTATGTAAATGCAGCATGGGAAAAAAGAAAATCTTTCACAAATATTTAGAATCATGTTTATTTTATGGCTTTAATACTTAGTAAAAATAGCCCCCAAAACTAATTGCATATGGAAAAAACTGGAAACTCTGCTCTGCGTCTTCAAAATGCAAATGTGTTAATGGCACATACAAAATCAAAGCAGCACACTGCAAAAATGGATTTCCATGTGTAATCAGAGTGGATAGCACACAACTATGCCTTGAACCTTTACCATAAAGTAAATGTTGTCACGTCAGGTCCTATTCTCGCTTTCTCTGGCACCAAAACATGCTCAACAGTAGTCTGATGTGTTTGCCACTGGTATTATGTTCCCAATTACCCACTATTTATCACTTCAGCAGTTACCAGAAAATGGTAACTGCAGAAGTGAAAATCTGCTTTGGATTCTGTTTTCCATGGCTTCCATATAAACACCAACATCCACTTAGCTTTTCTCACTCAGCCATGTCTCTAAAGATAATGGCAAGCTCAACATGCCCTTGGAAGAGCTCTCAGATTTGAGAGGCTTTAGAGCTGTGAGGGGGAATATGCTGCAAATGCAGACTCAGGGTATAATTACATCTGTAATAGTCTGTCACTCATGTAAGTGGGCAATACCCACGTCTCTCTCTTGGGTTAATGTAATTCTGAACACATGGAGGAGGCCTTGAGAAATCAAAAATGCGATCTTCAAAATAACTTGCAAAATAAATACACTGGTGTGTAAAGAGGAGTGAGGAGATGCCCTGAGCAGGGTGGACAGTGGCCAGGCAGAGAGGAACCTGGGGCTGCTGATCAACAGCCAACTGAACATGAGCCAAGTGTGCCCAGTTGGCCAAGAAGGCCAATGGCATCCTGGTCTGTATCAGGAATGGTGTGGCCAGCAGAACGAGGTAAGTGATTCTTCCCCTGTACTCAGCACTGGTGAGGCCACACCTCGAGTGCTGTGTCCAGTTCTGGGCCCCTCAGTTCCGGAAGGATGTTGAGGTGCTGTAGGGTCTCCAGAGAAGGGCAACAAGGCTGGTGAGCGGTCTAGAACACAAGCCCTATGAAGAGCAGCTGAGGGAGCTGGGGTTGTTCAGGCTGGAAAAAAGAGGGCTCAGGGGAGACCTTATCACTCTCTACAGCTGCCTGAAATGAGCTTGTAGCCAGGTGGGAATCAGTCTCTTTTCACAGGCAACAAGTGACAAGAATGAGAGTACACAACCTCAAACCACACCAGGGGAAGTTTAGGTTAGACATTAGAAAAAATTTTTTTCACAGAAAGAGTGGTTGGGCATTGGAATGGGCTGCCCAGGGAGGTGGTGGAGTCATCGTCCCTGGAGGTGTTTAAAAAAAGACTGGATGTGGCACTCAGTGCCATGGTTAATTGATAAGGTGATGTTAGGTCATAGGTTGGACTCAGTGATCTCCAAGGTCTTTTCCAACCTAGCTGGTTCTGTGATTCTGTGGGTGAGCTCTGCCCAGCTTGCCCATGGTAAAACCTGTAACTATTGACACATGAGAAACATTTGCAAAGGGAAGAGAAACCTGCCACCATTTACTGAAATATTGGTTATGTTCTGTTTAATCCTTTTGTCATTCTTTTTTTGGACTTTCTTTTTTTTCCTTTGCTGCCTTTCCATGGAAACATAACACAGTCTATTGTTGTGTTTAATTTTTGTCATTTGCTTCTCCTCTATCGACCTCTTCTAATATGTGTCTGATTCTATTTTTTTTCAGACAAGCTAATGATCCAGGAAGAGGAAAGACATTTTCAGGGCAGCTCGAATATAAATGATAAACTGTAAGTCACATTTGTTTGCACATGGATAGTATTTGCGGTTTCACACTGTTCCAAAGCAGGGGCTCTGTTTCCAAGAACTGGCTGGGTAGATTGCCTGTTATTTATCACACTGTCCCAAGCAGATGATTTCTGGATGATTAACAGAGCTATCATTGCATTCTTACATGCAGGCCGAACTTATCTTGCTGCTTTTGAAACACTTAGTAATTGTTAAAAATAAAAAATGAACCAAACGCCACAGAAATACTCATCTGCTAACCTTGCTGTTAAATGCCTTCTAAATGCTAGCATTATTTCAGCTGTAATTAAAGCCTAGATGAACTTTTCCAGCCTTCCCATTGTCCATGGCTTGCAAGCAGTTGCAAACCCAACCTTTCTTTAAATCACGGTGAGAAGATTACACTAATGAGTACTGACTTCTCAGAGTGGGAAAGAATCTCAGAGACAACGCTGTCTTCCAAAGAGCAGAAGGAAGTTTACCTTCAGCATCCCAAAGAGGTTAATTTGACCAGTAGCTTGAACTACAAAATATTTCAGGTAGTTTTTCCTCCCTCAGTTTAGAAACTAGATAAGCAGATCCCCAAATTATGGATGATGCTACGTAGGAAATACTTTCTTCTATGTGCCTGGAAAACATCCTGTTCAGTTTATGGAGGTGAAAGGCATAATCTGAGGCTGTCCTTGGAAATGCAAATTCAACTTAAAACCCACTCAATTGTCTGCCTTCTTACCACATGTGTTTAACAAATCCCATTTACAAGACTTGCTCTGTACTATGTTGGGGGAGTTATCTGTGCTCTGTTTAGGAACATTTCTTGATTAAAGGATAGGAAATTATTATTTTTACTTCAGTTGGTTAAACTGCTCACATTGCATGATGGTAGCAAAGTCTGTGACCTGAGAAAATTTGCCAAGTTCCATGACACATCTCTCAGTACAAGCAAGTAGTTTATAAACCCATCTTGGGTTACTTTATTTTCCATTTCTGGTCTGTGGGAAGCTAAAGGAGAATCCATGAATGTTATTATTATCATTAGGTTCACTTGTTTCATATTGCTGAGCCTGAGCATCAGCCCCGTGGAAGTAGAAGAGTCCAAAATATTTTTTAAATCTCTTGTCATAGATTCTAAGCTGCATTTATCTCTGTATTTCCTGCTTATCAATGTGATTAATCTATTTAAATATTTTAGAGAGGATTCAATCTTGGAGTATGCAGATATACACTTAAATTCCTTCAGATGAACTGGGAACACAAGGGGTTTTTCAAAAGTAACTAAGCTTTCCTGTCAATTTCTTCATGGCTTTTTTACTGTCCATAAGTAACATGGGTACCAGCCCAAGGGAGAATGGTAAAAAGAAAAAGCTTCATTTTACACAGAGGGGAATCTGACCTCTGCCCCTGCACTAACAGGCCCTTGCCAAGAGCAAAGTGCTATGTTTTAACTCTTTTTATCTTTGAATACCTCATATGAACTCATCAAAGCCCCCATCGAAAAGGGCTTGTTTTACTCAATGAAGACAATCCTTTTGCCTCCTGGTTAGATTTGAAATCCAGTTCTGTTAGGAGAGTGTTTAATCTAGTGTCTGCTACAGACTAAAATAAACCCAGCTATTTCCCCGTTCTTTAGCTAGGTATAATAGTAGCTTAAAAAATGTAAATTATGATGCTTCATCACACCTCCTCTGTGGAGGAGGTCTATTTTGATTCTGTTTTCTTAAGTATAGAACTCCTAACCTGATGTGCTGCATTTTTTCTCTTTTTTGCTCTGTTTTCCAGATGCTATCTTCTACTCTGGCAGTATGGCCATTTTCTTGTCAGAGAAGCCCAGCAAAAGGAGGAAAACAAATGCAAAATTTCCTATTGAATGATTCAATTCACCTGCAATAGCATTTGAACTAATGAAAGCTGTCTCCCATTAGCTAAGTCCTGTGCCCACTATTTAAACGAGACAGTGTGCTGTGGAATTGCAGTCCTGTCTTCAAAAAAAATTGGTTTTCCTGCCTGAAGGACATTGCATGACAAAATACACCCTGCTCAAAATAGCACAGGGATTTATAACACTCATGTCAGTACAAAAAAGGACTAATTTACAGGTTATTAATCAGAAAATTTTGCAACAGTTTCAGTGCCAACTGTTAATGCATTATGCGGTAACATCTCTAGATAGTGATAAATTTTGAATTATTTTTAATTGGTTTTGAAAGTTAAATTGAATCCTGTGATTGCAGTTTGATTTCTAAAAGCATAGAAGTTGCTATAATCCTGTAAAGATCCATGTCCTGAATCAGGTGTTACTGAATACTGTTTCCTCCCAAACCACTGATTCATGTTCAAAATTTAAGTGTTCATAAGCAAATTATTTGGCCAAATGTTGTAAGGTCAGTTACATATGACTGCTGGCCTGAACGATAGCAAAAATGGTGAATGTTCATTAATTCCAATTCTTTTTTTCATATAAATGGTCTCAAGTAGTTCTTCTCATAGGTTTAGTTCAGCCAACAGTTCTCTGCGCTCAGTGGATTAGCTGGTTTAAAATACTTTTATACATGATGAATTCTGATCACCAAAACATACTGAATTTTACTTCTGGAATTCATGGTGTTTTCCATTTTACTCTGTTAATGTGAAGTGGTACAAATGTGCCTCATGAGGTCTTGAGAGAGGACTCAAGACAGCAAGATGTGTCTATTTGCAAGTGTCTGATGAAAACTGATGCATCCTTCTGGAGAAACCTTAGTGGTATAGAGAGACCACTTGTTCTGTTTCTAGTGCTTAATTTAATGTGCTGTGTTTCAACATTGCTACATTCAACAAATATTTCATATGTTTAGTAAAAGAACCTTTTGTGTCTGTGACACGTGTCATTATAAGAATAGTTGATATGTACCAGGGTTATTTTAAAACAGACAGTGGGAAGCAGGGTCAGAGCTGCATGATTAGAATACATTTTGAGAAAACTCTACTGTATCTCAAGAGTAAGCTCAGTTGTTAGCTAGCCCCACAATTCCTGTTGAGACCTTGGGGGATAGGAAGTTTATCTGACATTTCTTTCCCTCAGAGAAGTCCTATGGAGCTCTGTCTAGCAGCCCATCTCTGTTTTCTCCAAGTCTGGTAGCACCCAGAGTGTTTGAAGACCAGATGAGAAAGGCTCGTTTGGATGTAATGTGTTAATCTTTTAAACTTGAAATATTTCCATGAGAAGTCTCCATGAGAGTTCAGGAGAGTTGTTCTGGGTAACAAACCAGGATACCAGTTTGGTTTACGTGGATCTTGGCTGCTGTACCAGAGCAGGAGTCCATAGCTGACAGAAGCCTGTAAGCTGGTGCTCCAGGAGTTGCCTTGGAAAGGATTTTGTTACGCTCCAGCTTTTCGTTGTTCAGAACAGATTGAATTTAAATGAAACTCAGGATGGGAGTCAGCCATAATGAAAGAGAATTTTTGCTGTCTGGTGACTGTTCAGATGCAGTTAGCTGTAATTAGCTTTATTGTTCCCCAATTAGCAGTTGCTGGCCCTCTGCCACCCTGCTTCAAAATGGTAATATTAAAGAACTGAATTCACATGTAGCCTGTTACAATTTCAGGGATGCCAGTGTGGGCTCTGTTTATCTATCTTTTTATAAAAAAACATATATTGTCATTCCATAAGAAAGCTGAAAGAATGGGGCACAACAAACTCAGACTTGCCACCTGCTCTATCATAATGTTACATTTTGATATACTTTTACAGTTTCAGGCTCTGCTTTTGCATGCTGGGAAGATTTTCACCACTTACATCTGACAGTTGGCCTTTCATCTAGGCATCATTTCATCTTCTGGTTCCTTGCTTCAGTGACAGTGTATCTCCAAAAGGAGCTTTGGTGCAAGTCATGTGTCTATGCATTACTGGGTGGTCCACCAAGAAACAATTTAACTCCTCAGTTCTTTTGGTTCCTGAAGGCATCCTTAATTTTACCCTCAAACTGGTTCTCAGCATCCAGGGAATTTAGTTAGATTTCAGTACTTGCACGTGAAGAACACGAACAGCAAAAAGGGCACTAAGAAAATGTGGAAGACAGTAATTACATTACTTTACAAAAATTGAATTTAATCTCAGGCTTTCTGAGCTACTAGATTCAGAAGGTGGCCTTCCATTTCAAACAGTTTAAACTGATTTCCCTCTATGAGAATTATTGTTTTCTATCCAAAAAATCATAGAATCATAAAGGTTGGAAAAGACCTCCAAGACAAGATCACCAAGTCCAACCTTTGACTGAATACCACCCTGCCCACTAAACCATATCCCAGTGTACCATGTCCACTCGTTTTTTGAACACTTCCAGGGATGGTGACTCCACCACCTGCCTAAGAAATCTGTTTCAATGCTTAACCATTCTTTCAGTGAAGAAATTTTTCCTGTTGTCCAACATTAACTTCCCCTGATGCAACCTGGCTTCACCCTCCTTTCAGGTAGTTGTAGAGAGCAAGGTCTCCACTGAGCTCTTTTCCTCTAGGCTGAACAAGCCCAGCTCTGTCAGCTGTTCCTCATAAGACATATTTTCTAGACCTTTCACAAGCCTTGTTGCCCTTCTTCAGACACACTCTATTTCAGTGTCCTCCTTGAAGTGAGTGGCCCAGAACTGGACACAGTGGCACTCAAGATGATCTGTTCCATGACTTTCCCCAGCACTGAGGTCAGGCTGACAGGCCTGCAGTGCCCTGGATTCTCCTTCCAGTCCTTCTGTTAGATGGGTGTCACACTGGCTAGCCTCCAGCTGTCTGGGGCCTCCCCAGTTAACCAGGACTGCTTCATATCGGAACCAGTTTCATCTTCCCATTCAGTTCTCTTTGAACTTGAAAATTACACTTTTTCAAATTTCTTGTAGGATTTTTAAAACACTGATGCTTACATTATTATTCATGTTCACGCTACACCTTAAACGGTGTTGAATTTGAGAACAACTGACCTTTTATGTGTGACAAAAACATACATTACTATTTAGCCAGTCCTTAAAAACCTCAAAAAATTCAGAATTACTGTGAGAAAAAATCCAGAAAAGTTAAATCAGAAAACAGTATCTAGTGTACTAGGGCAACTGGAAACCACTGTGACAACATGCAAACCATGTGACAACATTCTCATGACTAAAGCATATTAGTCTTCTTACTTTTACATTAGCTTAAACCTCTTAAAAAGAGTGGATATTTCCTCTTTGTGATTTCCCTCACAGATACATATATGGTTCTTTTATTTTCTTGCCTTATGTATGCTGCTTTAATTGTTCTGATTCTTTTTACAAGGAACATTATTTAATTTCTACTATATAGCAGCCTTCATTTTATAATCTCTTCAGTTTAGCTTCTGTTTTTCCTTTGCAGAGGAGAACAGAATGCCTCTTTCTTTTGAATTATCTTGTTTTGAATGTCTTGTAATAAAGTGGAAATAATGAGGTTGAAAGCGTCACTATACCTGTGTAGAACCAAATGAAAGAGAAATCATTAACAAATACTTTTTCTACTTGGTCATTAGGTCCATCCAAGCAGCACGGGAGGAGAAATACACCAGTTAACAAGGTGCAGTGCTTTTGAAGTAGGTGGAGGAGGGAATGAAGCACAGTGTTTTCCTTGTGCTAATATGACTTCCTTTCAGTCTCCTACTATTTTTTAAAATTGTTTTGACTAGTTGAAGCTAGCTGAGCAATTGATAGTTGAATTTTTTACATTGTTTGGTTCACCTTTAATTAGCACATTCTATTGGCCTTTTCAGCAATTATTGTTAAACATTTATGTAGTACCTTAATGATCTTGTGTGAGGACTTTACATGTTTCAGAACTAATTGCTGCCTTACCACAGAAAAGGAAAGTGGGACTCCAGCTCCCCAAGATAAAGTTGAATTTCAGCTTTTACAGAGCTTCTGATAAATAACACTCTGAGTCTCTATTGTGTTATAAAGGCCATTTGTCCACTTAAGAAACACTTTAAGAGCATCTGTCACTGTCTTTGTTTTGCTTCAGTGCACTATGCACTAAAAGCATTATTTCCACAAGGGAAATTAGAGAATCCACATGCAGTATTATCCCCATAGCTCCAAGCCAGCTGGAAAATATTCACAGCAGCTTCTTCATGTTATTTGATTTAGTTAATCAAGAATGCAAAATAAATCCAAATAAAAATAATTAAATAAACTTGTGGGTTTTTTGTCCTTCCTCTCTGATTGGCAGTTACATTAACCCTTGAATTTCCTTTCCTTTAATGCCTTTTGCCT
>VYZQ01037139.1:0-25910 GCA_013400655.1 Mystacornis crossleyi
CAGCAAGAATTTGAATAAACTCAGTGGGTGATAATTCATTATTCATAAGTTGTAAACAATGTGTTCTACGCTTCAGCTGGGGAGGATGGTCTTTCCTGGAGCATCTGACAGAAAGTTGCAAGGTAAGCTCAAGGTCGACCCTTAGGGCTTCAGAGCTGGGCATACAGAGGCTCTGAGGTTCATTATAATCCAGATGAAAAGGAGATACTGGAAGCTTACAAAGGGTTTCAAGCTGCTCTGGAAGTGACTGGCACCAAAGCAAGGCCCCTCCTGGCACCCCAACTGCCAATACTGGGCTGGATGACCAAAGGAGGGGTCTCGTCTACACATCATGCAGCTGATGCTACTATGCTACATGGAGTGAGCCGCACTGATCTCACAGCAAGCTCAAATAGAAAACCCCAGTCAGTCAGGTCCTTGAGCAACAGCAATATCACAGACAGGCCTGCGTTTGCCTGAGGCAAGAATAACACAGACTGTTTTCCCCAGCTTATTTTTCACGTTCAGTGCAGGAACATTATCCCCTTACACAGTACATAAAAGTTTTGATTGGGCAGAGGCAGCCTGACTAGTAGAGCCCCTAGTGCTGACAAACAAGGTGGATTTTGTTAAATGTATATGTAAAGTATTTTTCTTTCCTTCATTTTCCTAATTTGTTTTTCATGGATTTTATTTCTCTTGTCTTTTAGTTGTTTTCCTTTCTATTACTGTTTCTGTTGTTAAACCTGTACTTACCTCAACCTGGGAGTTTTCTTACTTTTTCCCTTTTGATCCTTTCCCTCATCCCAACAAAGGGATCGAGTGGCTGTGATCGAGTGGCTGTGTGGTAATTGCTGTCTGAGGTTAAACCATGGAATTGGCATTGGTTCAAAGAAATTATTCAGACCAGTGGGCCATCCCATCTCATATCCTGTCCTTGGCACTTATAGCTGCTTTGGAGGAAATTTAAGAAAATTATGCAGTATAGTTACAGAATAGGCAAGGATTATTTTTGCAGTGTAGTACAGTCACATCAATAATTAATAAATGTAAATACTAGAATTTCATTCTTCCAAATGTTGCATTCTTTTACTGAGGACTTGATATCTGTGCTCTTCAAGTTTTCTTTAATTTCTATCTGCGTATTTTCAAATATACTGCCAAAGTTCACCAAAACTTGAGAAAAGTTCAGTTTTCTCCTCTGTAATGTAAAACCTCCCAGAATGTCAAACCAATACTATTATTTCCTCCTTGGCCATGTTTTTACTTGGGAAAGCTTACATGAAATTTTCTTCCTCTCTGAATTCCCACACACACGAAAAAAAAAAAATCCATGAAAACTTAATGGAAATAGGTCTTCTCTTTATTTTCTTCAAATGAAGTGAAATAAGTTTAAGTGAAGGCTTTTGAACAAATTCTTGTTCAGTGCCATTCTACCCTGTGTAAAACTACATGGGGTTAATCAACTCTGATTAACTGTTCTTCTGATGTATTGGCACTTGCTTTTGCCTCCCATTTAATTTCTTCACTAAATAAATATGGTATGTTTCTCTCTGTGCAGAGACATTTTATTGCTTTTCATCTGAATACACCCAGGAAAGAAGGTTTTTCAGAGAGCTATACAAAAGTACCACAGGTTGGAATATGCAAACAAAGAACACTACAAGTATAAAGAGTTAAAAAAAAAAAGACAACCAAAAAACAACAATTAAAAAAACCAACCCAAAACCAAAAAACAACCACCACCCCAAAACCAAAACCAAACAAACAAACAAAACCCAACCAAAAACAAAAATAATGTCATTGTAGGGATGTAGGGTATTAAGAATGCTTTAAGAAATGTATATACTATCAGAAATCATTGTTGAGGCCTTCATGTGTTCTTTAACTTTCTCATGTCTAGTTTAAGGTAATAGCTGTTAATAGTGAAATTATTTCTCATGGTAGTTGATGCTGAGCATCAACTTCCTTTCCAAGTTGAACCTAACCTTTTCCTTTGTTCCATGACCCATCCTTTCCTCCCCACTTCTCTAGTCCTTGATAGAGGTGTTTTTGCTGAGGTGATTTTAATTTATTTGTTATATTGGTCTATACTCTTAATAACTCATGCATACCACTGAGATGTGACATAAATTCAAAACTGGAGTCAAGCCTCATGCCATAAGGGAATATTAGTGACTGTATAAAAGAAATACAGGGGATAAAGAACCAAGAATACAGAGATTTGGGGATTTTTCTGTAGATGTTCAGAAGACTGCTGCAAGTGAGATGGTTGTTTCCGACTATCTACTTTGATCTATTTTTCTAATGTTTGTTACCAAAAATCTGTACTGATTATAAACCTGTGGGAAAGAAACAGAAAAGAACAGAAAGGAGTCAGATTGACTTCTAGGTGTCTGAAACACCAAAGAATATGAAACAGAATTTTACATGCTGGTATATAGACTTAGAAACTTGAAATGAATGTCATTTGAAATAGTGCATCAAGTTTAGCTCAAAAGTGAGAGTACCAAAAAATAAACACTCCTAAACAAAGTTAATTCCTCGAGAAAGACAAGCAGGAGGAGATCTATGTAAGAGCCTGAATAACTGTAGACATGTTCAGAGTTTCATTTAATGACGAAATAAAACAGTTTAGCAGCCTATTGCTGATTGGAGACGTAGTCTGTCTTCTACTGGGATTTCCATACAGCTGTGGGATGGCTATTGCAGGGTAAAGATAATCCTGTGGTGCCCTGGAACCATGGGACAACCTCTTTCTGCAGCCAGTGTAAGGGTCTGGGTGAAGTAAATAGGCTCATGTGTGTATTACTGAACTACCCCAAGAAAGCAAGACTAGAGAAGTGCCAGGCCACCTTTCTGTACCTCCTTGGCTAAGCCTAGTGAGGCTCTTGAATTTAGTCAAATTGAATTAAGTCAAATTCCAGCAGAAGAACAATGCTGCGTGAAAAGAGGGGCTTCCTTTTCCTCATCTCTGCGTTTATGTTGGAATTAGTTAATAAGGAGAAGAAAAGCAAAAGCGCTTACTGTATGAGATTATTCAGCCAGGCCACAGGAGAAAGAAGCCTTCTTCTAAAATCCCTGTTGGGCCTGGGGCCTGAGCTCATCACTTGGAGGGTTGATCTCATACTGGGAAGCAAACCAATATATAACATCTGTCACCAGCTAGACATAGCCAAGCTCTAAGTTCTACATACACAGCAGAAGCTTGGCAATGGTCTGTTCTTCAGGAAAAAAGGACATCTCTGCTGCCTACAGCTTCACTGGAAGAAATTGAAAAAGAGCTATCTGACAAAATTCTGGGTTTGTTTCCCCTCCTGGAGGCTGGCATGAGTTTTCACACTTGTATTCCCAAAAAATTGTTATGGAGTTTATCATCTATTCTATTTTGCACATGTACTGTGCTAGTCATGTTGTAGAGGCACACATTTGTCTGTGACCTGTCCTTGTGTCAGCTTATTCTTTTTTGCCTCTTTGGGACTAAAAAGTACAGGTTACATGAATGGCTGAAGGCAGAATTTACCAGTCCTTGCAGCACCTGGTAGACACTATGAAAGGCTTCCAGCTTTGTATTCTGCAAGGAACCTACATGAATCAGTCAAGAGAGGGCTGCAACTGTTTGTCATCTACAGACCATCTGACAGGTTTGTGCTGCAATTGCACACTGTGCGTGCTGGATCAGAAGCCTGGCAGAGGCATTGCACATCCATATGCAAGGACGTCTGCTGGGGCATGGGTGCTCTGTGAGGTTTACTACTGCTTCTGCCAGTACAAACTTTCTCAGGCACCTGAATGGTCTGCTTCTACTTGGCTGTACCCACTTTGTCAGGGTTAATAAAAAGTATATTCCCCAGGTCAAAACAGCGGGAGCAGTTGTTTCAGAGGTAAGGGGAGGGGGGGAATAACTTCCTTCCTTTGTAGTGTGGCTTGTAGATCACTTTCTAGGCGTGCTCACCTTAATTCTGTGTTCCTGGAGGGTCCCAGGGTTTTGATCTTGCTGCAGTCCTCTTATGATATGACTATGATTTGAGGCTGTTGGTTCTGAATTACCATCTTTCATTTCTTTTGAGGGAATGTAATTTATGACTTGTTAGTATGAAGGAAATATTAGGAAATTCTCTTTCCAGAAGGAATGTCTATCTCATAGTTCCTTGCTAGTTGCATAAAATAAAACTTGTCCAAGCAGACAAGTCCTCATACACCTATATTTCTGTACTGCTGGTTATATCTATCAATAGAAAGCTTCTCCTAAGACATGTTCTAAAATTCTTGTGGAACTTAAGAGAAAGGTTTAATTCTCTTCCCATAACTCCTGCAAGTCATTTCTATGAAAACTAGGAGTTTGAGAAGGTTGTTCAACCCACAAGGTTGTGCATTTGAAAATGGCAGATCCTGTGACTGGGGTCTTGTGGAAGAAGGAACTTCACAAAGGTATCAATTCTACAGAATTATTGACCAGAGTTGTATAAAATACTCAGTGAACATGAATTCAGATCATTCTGTAAGCTGGAACAGCAAGTTTTCGTGTGATTCCCTTCCCCCACCCTGCTTTGAAATCCAATTAATTTGGTTTAATAGTTGTCCAACAGAATAAATTCATCATGCTAGTTGTGATGCTCAGTTAGGATTATAACTGAGGTGCTGTAGTATTCTAGCACTGATTCAGAAAGAAAAAGCCCGAATTTGGGTGAAGGGAAAGAATATCTTTGAAATAAGGGAAACTAATTAAACCCCTGTGCTCTTTAGCTGCAAATTTGTTTTTGTATATGACCAGCCTCCCAGCAAGGTCCAGTGTGTAATGTTCCTTCAATCCATCAGGTTTACATCTCCTCCTGTGAAAATATGGTTGGGCAGTAGTCTACTCCTTGTGACCTTTGGATACGCTTCCTGTGTGACGGTGTTGTGGTAGGGCCCGGCACAAGTGAGCTATTGTCCTTGCTTGCCTGACGAGTCCTTCCCGTCAGAGCATGGTAAAGTGTTCTGCTGGCTGCCCAAACTCCACTTCCTCCTGCACCTCCTCTCCCCCTGATTAAAAACAAAAAGCACCAGGATTCAGTATTTTCATAACTTTTGGGACCTCTTGCATGGAGAGGAAGGGGGAGAGAGGGTGCATGCAGAGCAGCCACAACCAGTGGGTTTGTGCCTGTCGGTTTATGCCTGGGAACTTCTCTCACTGGGTAGACCTGAACAAGCCAGTGCTGCTGTGCGAGCTTTTCCATTTAGGAAAAGTGTCTACTCTGCCCTATATGGCAGGCATGAAAGCAGCTGGGGTCAGAGTGAGTGGGTACCAGAAGACTGTTGGGTCATAGACTGACTGGGAAGCAAGCAGAAAGTCTCGTGCTCACTTTTTTATGTTTCTGTATTCAAAGACTGAAAACCCAGGGGATCTTGAACTTCCTAGTCATTTAAACTTGCAGATCACTGCAGTACTGGATGAAATCTTAGCTCCTCTATAATTTCAGTGAAATCAGAGTTTTAATTTGTTAGGGGTGAATAAAACCAAGGAAATAGTTGTGGTTTTGTGACTATTAAAAGAGCATTCATTGTTTGATTTACTATACTTCCTAAATACGTAAGAGTACAACAGAAGCTTTTCTGTTACTCCTGAGCCAGATAGTTCACAGCAGACTGCAGAGATCTAAATCCATAGCTAACAAAGAGCACGCACCTGAGATATTTTTCATGTTCTTTTCTAAAGGTTTTTTTCTATTTCCACATCCATTCTTGCTACTTCTCCGGGTACTTTACAAAGTCAAATAAATATTCTCTTTACAAACATACGTTCTACCTGATTTTTCACCATGCATATAAAGATACAGCACATTTAAAATAAGTATTAGAAAAAAACCCCAGCATGATCAGTAAATGTTGTACAATTTGAAAACATATATATTTGAAAAAATATTACTAGATTTTTTCAAAATTTTTCAAATTTTACTTTTGTCATCTCTAATTAGCTTTTTTAAAGACCTTTTTAAAGTTCTTCCTCTAAAATGTTGAAATGTATTTAAGAAATACATTGCTAAAGTATGGTACTTTGTGTAATATACATCAAAACAGTACTCTGCTTTTTAAATCATTTTGTTCTTGTTAAATGGCTGAAAGCAGCTTCAAGTTGGTCAGGGAAGAAATTTCCACCCTGTTTTATTGGGAGTTGATTTAGCAGATTATTTTGTGACAGAGATCTGAGATGCCTTAATTTCTGCATCTCATGTTGAAATATAAATAGGTATTTTCTAAAAGTCCTATGCATTTCTATGGAAACTCTTGTGCCAAAACTGGCTATTGTCTGCAAACATCATGAACCGTACCACAGCTTTCATGCAATCCCATCCAAAAATTGAAGGCCTGGCAATTTGTCATCCTGTAAAAGAATAGATTGAAGGTTTGCTAACATTGCGTTGGGATTCAAAAAATGCTATACAAAGAAATTTAACCGGTATAACCTGAGAGCAAGTTTGGGGCTGTTGATATTTTGTCATTCATTCATTGCACAGTCACTGCTTAGTATAATCTAAAAAATATATAGCACAATGAAATCACACCAGAACCCTGAGTTATGATTCCTTTTAGAATTCCACAATCCTTATGATTCCAGTGTAGAAACAAAACATTGAAGCAGAACTCTGTAGTTTGTTTCCTTTAGCTTTATGAGACTTGCACTTTTAATTCAGGTCTGTCTTAGTGAACATCTGTGAAACAGGACAGGGCTGCCCTGGTACCTCATGACTCATCTGACTTCAAAAGGCAAGGAGCCCAGTGTAGCAGACTACTAGTTCACTCACGCTGTATTAACTAACATGTTGGAATGCATTACTATCATAAATGGAGTTGTCCATTTTGTAGGAAACAAAAAAATTTGTATAAAAGAACTAGGTGTATAAATAGTCCATCTCTAGAGCCCCAAATATCCTTCTGTAAAACCCAAGCTGTATTTCTAACCTGTGATTTTTTTATTGCTTTCAAATCATTGCTGGACAATGTCCTCAATTTTACGTGGTCCCAAGGACTCGGCAGCAGATTCCTGTGAGAAAGTTTCTCCCCTTTCTACTGTTGAAATATAGAATCTAACTATAGGGTTGAAGTAAAAATAGTAGCATAGCAAGTGCCATGAATATGGTCATTCTCTGTGAATGAATGTAACTGTGTTTTCTTTATGGCACAAGAGCAAGAGAGCAGTGTTTAGCATGCTGTGTCCATAATGGGTATATTTATTCCCTGCGTTGCAGGCTGTGTTACATCGGGTGTTTGCAGGGGAAAGAAAGTCATTAAAAAAAAGAAGCTACAAATGAAAATGGTGAGTGCTGGCACAACGCAAAAGGGAAAAACACATTTTGCTGTGGTATTTTGCGTCTCAGCATGGATAATTTTCTAAGTTGCAACCAGAATTTTTACTCAAACTTGAAAAATTTACAAACTCTCTCCTTGGTCTCTGTAGTGCAAATTCAGAATAATCATTTATTGTCAATGAAGCTGCTGTGACACTTGCATTTAAATAAATTATTTGTAGTGACCAACATGCTGGCAGGCCCAATAAATTTCCAACAACCCACAAGGTTTCACTTGGATCACAAGTGGATCATGGTGAAGTTTATGTCTGTCTTTGTTTGTGGGGTCCAAGGCTTGGGATTTTTTCATTCCCTCATGCCGTCAGTCACAGGGGTCATACAGAGCAGTGGCAGGCAGTGTGTGAGTGCCAGACCAGTGGTGGTTCAGCCACAGCTGTGCCTCATGTGGCTGTGTGCTCTGCCAGCTGTGGGAGAGGCAGGTGTCTGCAAGAACACTGGGGTACACCATGGTTCATTTGATTTCACAAAGTCAGATCCTGCTTTTCTGGGACCACTTTCCTAAGCCCTGAGTCCTTTACTGTAAGCAACACAGGTATGCAGGGATTATTTAAAGTGATAAAAATATGGAAAATGGGAAAAGGCTCTGGATGATAGGGTGAGAGGGTTTGTCAACTCTGAGGTTGCCACTGACATTCAGTTTGAAGCCTGTACCAGTATGCTAGGCAGCACCTCAGCCATCTAGTCTAGGAAATCTTTTCAGCTTTTCGCTTTGGTGGTCTGATCTGGATTTGCAGGCTAGTAGGTTGCCTTGAAATGGCATTATGCCAGAGGGTGATTATGTTGCTGAGGAGACTTCTCCAGAAGTTTCCTGGAAGATGGTGAGTGTTCTGCTTTCACCTCTGTGAGGCACAGCTCTTGGTGTGTGGATGAAATAGGATTTGCACGGATGGTCACTGTAACACACCAGCAAACATTTCTGCCCTACAGTATAGCTTTTTCTACCTACTGGTGTTTAAAGACAAGATTTCCACACTCAAAAGCTGTGCAATATTTATACTGCATTTGAGCAAACAAAAACGTAACATTTTCCACATTATCAGAAGGGCAGAGCTGGGACTAAAAAGTCTGCTCAGTGCATCTTATTGAAACATTAGGGATAAAAACATAGAGAACAAGGCAGAAAATAGAAGTGAAAAGTAATTGTTACTATATCATTCAGCCTCGTGGTATGTTCTTACCATGCCCCTCCATCTCCTCATATTGACAGTCAATGGTTAATTTTTGAAGATAACAAGTTCTTATGAAAAGATTAAAAAAAATGAACTTCTTAGCTCAGAGGGGAGGAAAAGGGGGTGTTACAGAGGATGAATAAAAAATTTACAGGGCAAAGTAGGTCATTCTGGTGTCCTCTTTAAGTAATCTCATAATGTTGGGGTCAGTTAAATTGAAGGGTGGAAAAAGCATGAAATTACATAAACTGAAAGTATGAAACAGTATCATGAAGTTAGCCTTTGAATCTTGCTGCTGCAAGCATTGCTGTGTAAACAAGCATTGCAGATTTGAAGAGAGTGTGATATTACCATGAAAAAAGGAAGCATCCATCATCATTGCAAAATGGGATAAAATTTCCATGACAGCATTCTTCATGCTTGAGAGCGCAAATTCCTTAGGTTAAGGAACTAAGAAAGGTTAAGGTTAAGAAAACTGCCAGTGGAAGCAAGGTATCTCAAAGCATTGCAAGAGCTATATGGCTTGGCAGTGTCTGGTAGAGTCCACGTACGCTTGGTTTTTTCATTCCCCAAAGTGCCTGATTTTAATTCTTGCCCAGTCTTACGGGCCCTTAACATTGTGTGTGAGCTGGGGAAGTGATTTAGTCTGTGGTCAGCTAGGCTTTCTGAGCCCCTCGAGGATCTGAGGGACAAATTCCTGCAGCCACACCTCTGTTTTCAGAGAGCAGAATCTCACCCGCATTCAGGCCTCTATTCTGTCCTGACGCTTTAGATTCAGACTGCTTTCACCAATTACGTCAGTCGTGGCAGGTTTGGACTCACTGGTTGTGACGGCATGGCATTTATTCTTCATGAATATCACATTCATGTCTGTGCTGAAATCCAGAGACTTTAGATTTGCCTTTTTTTTCATTTTTCCCCTCTCTCTTGATGTTTTAAGACTTCCAGCTTCTCAGCTTTTCTTTAAAAAGAACTTCATTTGCCAGAATTGTAATGAGGATTGCCCTACCAGTCTGAAGGTACTGGGATGTCAGGGGAGAAAGAAGAAGTGCTGAAGAGCATAATGTGTTAGTGCTTAAGTGCTCTGTGCACGTTCCACGTTTGTCTATTCCATCTTTCCCTCCTCTTCCCCTTCCCCACTGCAGTCTCACATCTGTCTACCCTCTGGCTCACCTCACCCACAGCCTCCCTTTCAGGAGGAGAGTGGTGATCTCATTTGGAGCACACCAGTCAGTGTGCTGCACAGGCGCTACTCACAGGGCTTCACTGCCTAAACTTTATGTACCTGCAGGGCCAAAAAATCCAACTTTATTTTCAGCTTTTGTCTTTTCTTTTTCTTATTAAAGGCTTACTGTGTCAGGTAAGTCCCTGGCAATAGGCACTTTGATCATGAAGGATAAATTTATGTGGTTAAAATAGAACCTGACTATATGTAATACGATATTTAATAACTTATCCACGTCTCTGCAGAAAGTCAGCCCCATGGTGGTCATGTCATCCCATGTCTGATGTTCACGCTGTCTCCTCCCTCAAGTTCTTGCTTTATTGGGGTATGTATGATATTGTGCAGGCAGAACGTGGCTTGTGTCTGCCGCCTTACCTTTTTGAAATTAGTTTTTCCTTCTATTTCCCAATAAAAAGTGTAGAAGTCTGTTAATATATTTCATAGATTCATGGAGAGGATACCACAGTTACCTGCCTCTTCTCATCAGTCATAAACCTATGGCTTCCTCCTCAGAGTTGAAGGTAAATCGTCATATATCAAAGTACTATTGTGTGGGTTTGTGTTTTTTTTTCCCCATGGTAGTCAGAAAATGGGCTTGTTTTTCTGATCTTTCAGATTTGCGTCCAAACTCAGAAGCACTCAGATATCTAGGGTCAGTATTAGAGTCATAATTATGGATGCTATTTATCTGTGGCAAATTGATTTCATTTAAGCTGGTTGTCTTCCTGCGGATGAATCTTCCCCTGCTGAATATTGCATTTTAAAGACCATTCCTTCTTATGCTAAAATAAGAGTCTATAGCCTGTTTTTCACAACATGTATGGTGATTGCTTCTGGACCCAAACTTTTGCAGCATGAAAGTTCAGTACAGGTTCTTTACTGAATTAAATCTACATATTTGTTTCTAAGATGTAGATGAGACAATGTATTTCTAAATAAAAGAGGATACACTCTAATAGTCAGAGCTTTCTAGTCTGAGAAGTGCTGCAGCTCTTTCATTCTGGCTTTTCTCTGAGAAACTGACAATGGACAGAGAGATACCTAAATCTAATTGTGATGGCCTTTGCTTTTTTTTGTTGTTGTTGTTGTTGTTGGCTCATGGTGGTAGAATAAAAATTATTTGGGAAAAAAAGCAAGCATGATGAAAACCTCTGTTCACAGAGTAACTTTTTCCAGACATCTGATTCACGTTCTTAATTTTATTTTACTTCTTCTCCTTAAAAGGTTTCTGGATGCGCAACTTTTGGGGTGACACTGTCAGTTCGCTGGGCACACCCTTGAGTATTTGTGTGCATGCATCAGAGAGCCAGCTGCCACTGTTCAGAGCTGTTGTCCTGAAAGCAGATCTTCTGGGAGCCATGCTGAAGTGCAGACCTGATTTCATCCAGTGTATGAAGTGGACGTACTTAGGTTGTTCACTTTTCTGGAAGCCAGGTTGCTAACAGCACACAGAGGTAGGTTTCTGAGGTGCTAACTGAGGTGGGAGCTCTGCAGCAGTCGGTCCCTGTCCTGAATAGCCCATACTGAACATAAATATTTGATATTTAAGGGACTGAGACAGAGAGATTGCAGCTTGTCTCTATCACCCAATCAATATGAAGTTCAGTGCGTTATTGGGATCTCAGGAGTCAGTAGGAAACTTTTGGATTCTCTGAAATTTTGGTCCAGTGCCACCTTTTCCATGTGATTATGCCAAATCTAAGGGAAGACAATCTCTCTTCCCTCCTTGGCTCACACCACAGCAGCTCCAAATCCCTGAAAACCTAGCCTCTGAGTCTTAAAACTGCATGCTGGCTCTTTAATGTGGCATATTTGTCTGAAAGCTTCTTTCCTCTCTGTGTGATATGGTGAGGTACAAGGAGCAGGAGTGATTAAAACCGGCTGTTTTCCCTGAGCAGTTTTGCTGTATTCTCTTCATTTGGTGTTCTTTCAATAAAGAATGAGAAAACAATGAAATTGATAAAACAGCATAAGAATATTCTTCTGTGTATGGAAATTACTGCAACAGAATGGAATTTCAACAGTGTTAGGAAACCAGCTCTTAAGCCAGTGTGCAGAATTCCATCTAATAACCTTTTATTAAATTAGCCTGTTGAATTCTGTCAGGTTTTTTATCCTTTCATAACGTCATAGGATTTCCTGATAAAGGGATGGATCTATTTTTGCTTTTTTCCACCCTCAATACAGCTGAAGTAAATAAAAGCCAAAGCATTGTGATGCTTTCTTTCCCTGTAGTATTTTTCAGGCAAATGTTCTATTGATAGAAGGGCCTGATCACTAACACACTCCCCCCGCCCCCCCTCAATGGCTCAAAACTTTCTGGAACAAACCTTTTACAAAGGAAAACAAATCTAATCAAAGCATTTTGAAGGAAATATTTTAAGTGAGAGTGATAACTTGAACGCCTTCCTGATCTATTGACAAAATGATACTTTCTTTCTCTCTGTTGATCTTGCAGAACTTGGCTTTCCTTGTTGGCAATCAGGGCCTTGGTGCCGGAGTGTGCCTTTGTGGAAAGGAGCTGTGTACTGCATCTGGGTTACAATCATCCTGATCCTTTTTCTTCTCAAACCATAAGGGAAATTCCATGAACCATTTACTGTCTTCATTGTCTTCAAAAGTGGTCTTCTACTTGTGCTCTGCATGTGTCCCACTGCAGGCTGCCTGTAACAGCAGGAACCCAGCCACATCCTGAAAATACAAGAAGGTCAAGGGATGCTAATGTGACATTTAACAGTGCGCATTTCTTGCAAGTGACATTTTATTGGAGTTCTCATAAAGAGAACAGTTTAACAAGAACTAAGAAGTGAACATACAGTCATAATTTTAAAAATTAGTGCACTTCTGTTTCGTGATAGTTTTTGTCAGTAATTCCTGTAGACTTCAGTACTAGTTTATTTGTGGCAGTGATGTACATAGAAGGAAAAGGAATCAAAAATGTTTCATCTTTTATTGGAAACCACTGCAATTCTGACATTTAGGGTTAGTTTCATTTGGCAAGGTAAATACTTCATCTTCTGTTTTCAGTCATTGTGTTAAATTAATTTGGTTAATAAGAGACAAAGTAGTCAGGGAGTGATGTGACCTTGACTTCAGAGGAAAAGTAGTCAGGCAGTGATGTTACCTTAACTTTTAAGCAGTAGCGTACAAGTCTTGGAACATATTTATGTTTTCAGGATGGAATCTAAAACAGCATTTTTGGAGACTGCAAGTTCATTATTTCAGTCCCAAATCTGGTTTGTTGGTTGTTGAAATTACCTAAATTCTCCTTGTAGCTACGGTCATTTTATTTTGTTATTTACCTGTTCAAATGTATAAGTGGAAGACATCCATGAATAAATGATCATTCAGATTTCACTTTCAGGCCAAGATGACCCACCTTAGGAGAGGGAAAAAAGCCTTTGTTAAATTCATGCTTAAGCAGGCTGATTGCCTCTACTTCTAAGCACCTCACTGCAAAAGGTAGATTTGCTGACATGTTTTTGAAGCATGGCATTTGTCAAACCACACCATCCTAGCAAGTAGAGCACCTACACTCCAGGCGTACACAGAGATGGCGAAGGGTAACAGGAGCAAAGATCACGGCTAGTAGGTTTTCAAAGGGGAAATCATCTCCCCTATCCCTTTAAAAGGACCTTAGGCTTGTAAAATTCAACCACAGGCAAAAACACCAGGAAGATGCCAATTAAAAACACTGGATCCAATTTATTTAGCAGGCACATGTTTTCAGGAAGGATTAGGAGGGAAAAAGTGGAGAGGAAATGAGAAACACCCTTGTCAAGGTCAGATGTAAAGCAGAAGGGCATTTTTTCATATCAGAGCACAGGGGAGAACGGCAGGTCTTAGAAAATGATATCTAATCATTCGCATGGCCCCCCAGTCAGGAAGGGAAAGTAACTGTCAGACAAATCTTCCTCATTAAAGAGTCAGCATGTGAGAGCAAGACACTCACAGGTGGTAGATTATTAAAGGATTTTTGTTTGCTTTAAGGTTGGGGGGGGCTTTATTTCTTTTGAAAGTTGGCAGATCTGGGCATCTTTCAGGAGGCAACAGGAAATGTAGCCTGTCTATTCAATAAAACACACCATTGCCACTGGGCTTGTGTGCTGTCACTCTAAACAGTCCTCTTAATTATGCATGTTTCATCACCGAAATGGTGATGGAAATTGCCTTCTGCTTTCAGTGTTTCCCCTAGCACCACCAGCACCACCATTCTAACAGTAAATCCTGGAAATGCCCCAAAAGCACAACCCCTTGTCCAACCCCTTAATAATTTTAATCAAATGCTTAGAGCATCTAGGGGGAAATGGAGAGCTGCATCAACTTCAAGAAGCTGGTTGTTGTAGAGGGAGGTGGGCAAAAAATGCATCCCAGCTGCATATTACACTTACATTCAAGGGTGCAGAAATGTAGAAACACTCGGTGTTTAGTGGAGACCTTTGGAAGCTGGGGAGGAGGACAAGAACTTCTCTCTTTTCACAGAAAATACAGGAGGAGAAACAAAAAGCTAAACAAATATGACCTACTGACCACAAGCTGTTCAGGGAGAAACATCTGTGCAGAATTGCAGGAGCAGGCTTGGAGCTGCTGGTGCTGATGGGCTTTTGGGAACTGGAGATCTTTGAAAAGAAAGGCATGAGCTGCTTACAGTTGTATCTGAGTTTCTGTCTGCCCACCTTACATCCCCGTGCAGTGGGAATGGGGAGTGGCTAACAAGGCCCGTGGGCTGAGGTCAGCCAGGTACTGCCCAAGTGTAGCTTCACTCATCTTTCTGAGAGTTCAATGATTCCTAAACCTGTCACAAGATTTTCTGAATGGAGTGAACTCCATGGAAGTTGAGCTGAAACGGATTTTGTTGTGGGAATTGATACCAGTGTATAATTAGGCTTACTGGTGCTAGCAAAAAAAAAAAAAAAAAAAAAAATTAATTTGTAAAGGGAAAGGTTTGCTTTGTGACCAGTGGTTTTTCCATTGAATAGTGGATCCTGTTCTTATTAGAGGGTATGTGTAGATGAGCTGAGAAATGTATAAATTTTACACCACTGTGTAAAAGCTGTATTTATGTGCATGGTAAGATGAGAGAAAACATTAGAAACATTAGAAATTTAATAACCCATGACTCAGTGTAGTGGGAAATTAAAAAAAAAAAAAAAAAAGTGGAGAAGTATATTTACATAATAAATGAAGGGAAACCCATTTAATGGGCATTTCAAGTAGGAGGGATACAGTAAACAAAGTTTTTCTTAAATTAGGAGTTGGTAAACCTTGGTTGCCTCATTTACCAGAGATACCTTTTTTTTGTAGTTTGACCAGCCCAAGCAGGTTTCAGGCCCTGCACAAATCTAAAAATGGCTTAAATCTCAAAGCTTATAACAATAGTAGTACGTCCTGAGTGGGTTTATTTACATTCTGAGCCACCAAATTGCAGATGGGTTATGTTTTCCAACCTTAGCTTGTGAAATAGAAGACACACATACATACACACATTGCTTTCATGCATAAAAGAGAAGACTGTCCACTTTTTCAGGTTTTGATGGAACATACTAAGCTTTAAAATCTATCTGAAGATTGGGTTTTGCACCCACATGTTTGTCTATGACAAAAAAAGACAGTGGAGGAATTTACCATTGATGCCCTTGTTTATGTCTGGTATTATATAATTGTATAGCAATTAGTTTATTTTTATAGGAATATACATTTGCAGCTTCTTTCTCCCTGGAGGGAAAAAAAAAGTGATTCAGAGATTCGTAACATAAAAACTTACTTCTCTTATTATTTTCCAAGGTTTTACCTTTCCTTCTCCTGCCTAAATCCTCAACTGTGCAATCTATTTAAAATATTGGATGTCCTAAGGACTTAGTAGAAAATTATGTGCCAGCCAAATAGCTGCTCATTCATTCCAAATAATGTCAAACAAGCCCATCTAGTCAGATTTTGAGAACCATTTTTTTCTTTACTGTTTTTTTTTTTACATAAGAGGTCTAAAAAGTTTTATAAGGCTTCAAAAATGATGTTTTTCAAAAGCAAAAGTTAGAAACACTTGGTTTTGACAATTCTTTTATAAAATTTACCTAATTGTATTTTAAATGCTAACTAAACAAGCCCCCCATTTTCAGGAAAAAAATAGTTATCTTTAACTAAATCTTGTTTATTGAAATACTGAGTATATAAGAGACACATGGTACAGTTTAAGTAATAAAACATTAACAAATAGGAAAATTGAGAAAGGATTGAAATGATGGTTTGCTTCAGAATTTCTATTAAGATCACTTGGTGCAGTTCTGCTGCAATGAGAATGTAAAGAAAGTGAGTACAAATAATTTCTTAGGGCACATTTTACTAATTAGTTTATATAGTATAGAAAACAAAGTACAATCTAAACAAAGAAAAATCTATTGGTCTGTGACTTGGCTTCATACTTTCACTTAGAAAGGAAAAATCTCTGAAAACTAAGCTGACACTGTTTTACGATTTGATCTTTAACAGCTAGGCCTCCATATGGAAAAGCTTTAGAATTTGTCTGGAAAAATTAACCCTTTTTCAAGACCTTTAAAAATTTACTGGAAAACATGCTCTGGTCAATATCCTTACACAGAAAATTTTAAAAATAAGTGAAGAGGTTTGTTGCTAAACTCTAATACTTGGATCAGCTATTATTGTAAATAGCACAGCTACATTAGAATTAATGGATATTTACACCATGTTATGTGACCTGAAAAGGTTTGCAAATGGCTAATATCTGTAGAATTCCACTAGTTTCTTCCCTGTCAAATGCTAGTAAGTTTGTCCCAGATGCTGGCTTGCTTACTTCCCATTGTGCTTATGTATCTACAAAGCCACTCAGCACAGAGGGCAGTCTTTTCTAGCTTTGCTTCCGAAGGAACTTAAGACTTAGGCAATTGCATTGTCTGCCTGCTTTGGAAAGCAGATGAAAGGGGAAAGGCAGAAAAATATTGCTTGAGCTCGGAGACTGCTGTCAGCCGCAGTAGCGTGCGGAGGTGTGTGCGCGCAGCGCGCAGGAGCCGGCAGCCGGCCGAGGAGCGGCCCCGCGGGCACAGCGCGCTCGGCCCTGCGGGGCTCCCTTGCGGCCGGAGCGCCTGCTGCTGCCCCCCTTTAAAAAATCCTGAGCTATGGGCTGCCGGGCGTGAAGGGACCTCCGAGGCGTGTAAACACTGGCAAATCAGGGTCCTTGCACACTTTTTTTTTTTTTGGTTTTTTTTTTGTTTGTTTGTTTTTTTTAACTTTTAGACTGGCTAAGCTTTTCTGATAAGTTCTGGATGTTATTTGCTCCACGTGGATGTCACACCTTCATACTATTTATTTTGAAAACCAAGGCAGGACTGAGCTAAACAAAAAATTATTCAAATATGTTTGATCTTCTTTTGTTTAACCAACGGGCCACCAATTTTTTTAATTTGGTCCCCTATAAAACAAATGAAAAAAAATCTGGAACCAGAGGAAACCTTTAGCCATCTTTCAAGTCAGGATGAAATCTGTGCCTGGGCAGCTCATGAACATTCCCAGCTTTTGTTAGTTTACACTGATTTGTTTTGAATGCTCTATTTTCTTAAATGCTTTTCAAGCTATTATATCATTCTCTATTTTCACTGTGCTCCAGTCACGCCTAAAACTGTTACAATCAATCCAAGTATATATGTCCAAAGAAAACACATTTTTAAGACAGAATATAGCAGTGATCCTCTTTAGAATACATACTTCAGTTTTCACACACAAGTAGTCCCACTGAGTTTCAGGCTTTTACAAAATTGTCTTGTATAACTCTTTGCACAATAAGGGACAAGAAGAAGAGGGATCCATGGACTCAGAGATCTTATGGGTCTTATGCTCTTTTGCCATCAGTTTGCAAACATTAAAATACCAGCTACTGTCATGCCTGGTATTAGCAACATGAAAATTGTTAGCATTACTCCAATGCTTCAAAACAGAGCATTCAACACTGCACTTGGGAAAAGTTATAAGCACAGAGGCTTGTGACTGAAAGAACACAGGGATAGAGGACAGCCTGGAGTGAGTGAAACTTGGAGGTCTGAGTGGAAGAGGCTGAAAATAAAAGAGTAATTTTATTTAAAAAGGAAAAATAAAATTAAAAAAAAAAAAAAAAACCTAAGTGAAAGGGAAGGCTGGCAGAAAGTTTGTTGATCTTGCAAAACTCATTTCCGGAAACTTGAATCAGAACCACTTCAGATGGGAATATAATGCTTTATTTACTTTTATGTGTAAATGTTACTATTACCTGATCTCTTACAAACCGTGTAAGATGATGTACTGAGCACCAAAACTCATTTGCACAGTGACTGGCAGCAGAAGTACTATTTGTTCTCAGATATTTGTTGGTTTAGAAGAAAAAGAAATATACAGGTTTTGGGGGAGCTACAATACGATTTCTCACTGTACTTGAATATTAACCAAGACCAGTTGTAGTCATGGTTTGGAGAATGACTGATGCATAATGCAGAAAATGGCATAGTTTTTATATTAAATACTGGTCACTGTTCTTTAATGTCTCCCTTACTGTGTGTCTGCAATAGAGTTCTACCTTCAGCTTCAGTATTTCTTTAAGTACTTTTCTCTCCTAAAGAATGAAGTCAAGAGTCCTCAGAGAAGGGCTCTCTGTTCCCTTTTTCTCCCAGATGTGGGAGTACAAAGTCATGTGGGGCCCTGGAACAGCTTTTTAGTCTTTCTTGGAAAACTCACGTATTGTCCATTGGATCCTACTCCCTCTTTTAACTTTTGAGGGCAGAACTACAGGTTATTTTTTCTTCATCTCCGTACTTGTGGTGTCTGGGCTTTGTGGATAATTAGTACTGGTTGGTTATAAAGTAATCTCAAAGTCATAATAGTTTGTTCGAATAAGGGTAGAGAATGTCTTTTTCAGGAAAAGGTGTATTTACCTGTTGCTAAACTTCAGCCTTACTGCCGTTCTTGGTATCAATTTACCAATCCAAAAGGCTTAGCTCAGGATTTTTTTAAGTCAATCTTATGTTTTTTAAAGGTTCAAAAACTAATGCAAATCTTTCCATGCTCATAAGAAGATTTTCTCTATCTTTTTGTGGACTTCAAAACATGCCTCATACTGAAAATGCAGGGTGGCTTTTACGCTAAGCTGAAGTCCTTCTTGGTATTTATTATCTATGTTGAATAGAGTCACTTAAGCAAATGAGGCAATCCACAGAAGATGCCCTGTTTCACAGGGGAGTGGGAGGAGTCCCAGGATGAAGATAGAAAATAACTCTGACAACCTACATCTGAAGTTCTTTTAGGAGCACTTTTACTTAAACTTTGCAGAAAAAATTTCAAAACTATCACTAGTTAGTATGCATAGTAATAAGTGTTAAACTCTTCAAAGAAAACAATGCATACGCACACTTGAAGTTTTAGTACAATTTTTAGATATTCTTCGGTGTCCTTCAGCTACCCCAGGGTCAGCTTTGCTCAAGACAGCTACCAATCACAACAGAGGAGAGATGGAGAAGAAAGGGGAAAACAAAGACCTTGGCATCACCTAGAGCAAATTATCAGGTCAGCGTAATGTGTGTGGTTACTCGTCAGTAAAACACATAACTGGGTTTCACTTACTTCTTTTGCACTTTGATGATTTCACAGATGAGAGAAAACTGAAGTGCTTTCTCCAGCACAGCAGACGGCATTACAGCTGACCGGCTTTTTCATTTGAGCATGGAGAGAGAGAGAGCCCTCAATGGTGTAACATCCACCAAAAACCAAGAAGGACAGGTAAACATTTAGAATTATTTACTGAAGCAAATATTGCTGTAGCCATCCGTTCACATACATCCTTTCAACCAGTCTTCTCTTAAATTATGATGAATTAATTAAAGGATTTGGGACTTCTCAATGACTTTTCAATTTGAGACTTTCATGTTTATTGGGTCAAAGCCAATCTTCTGTGCAAGAAAATGTAAAAGAATAAGGAGTTATTTATGTGACTAATCCCTAGAAATGGATAGATCTTTTGTGATGAGCTTTCACAGTTTCAGTGGGATGTAGTGTGCAGTAGGACACAGGTCAGGAAAGTGTTGCAGCCTGTCCCATTTGAAATCCAGACTGATAAGGGTATGATTTCCACAGCACAGGAGAATGTCAGTAGAGCTATTTGAACAGAGAGTAGACACTGCTCATCTTAGCAGTGTATACCTGCAGGCATTTGGATGGAAAGTGTTCAGTGCCGGACCTTTTGGATCCGTTAAGAGAAAAAGTTACCATTAAGAAGAAGTGATTATTATTTTTCTGCTTCCCTGGGCTTCATGGTGCCAGAGGAGCAGAAGAAGCTATGGACCAAATATTCCCAGTTCTTTCACATTAAGGAAATAATTTTTCGTCTGTAGGGGACTTGATTCTTTTTTCTTTTGGTGGGGTTTTTTGTTTGGGTTTAGTTTATATTTCTTGCTTGTGATGCCTGTTTCATGGCAGACTACACCTCCTGACACTCCCCAACTGCAAACACTGGAAAACGTGTGGCATTATAGGAGCTTCCAATAGTAGTGATTTTCATAAAAAGGTTAAAACAGAGACGAAAACAAATGAACCATCCTTCCTAAAAGAGTAACATTCTCAAAAAGATGTCTTATGTGTGTACTTGTGAGAAGAGGGAATCATACTGTGATTTATTAGGAAGACATACAGAAAAATCTTCATCTGATAGTGAAACTTCAAGCTTATATTTTTCTGTGTGTCGTCTTGTGTATGTTATGGTTTAAGGGTATAATACCTCAGAAAGAAAGAAAAAGAAAGAAAGGAAGAAAGAAAGGAAGAAAGAAAGGAAGAAAGAAAGGAAGAAAGAAAGGAAGAAAGAAAGGAAGAAAGAAAGGAAGAAAGAAAGGAAGAAAGAAAGAAAGAAAGAAAGAAAGAAAGAAAGAAAGAAAGAAAGAAAGAAAGAAAGAAAGAAAGAAAGAAAGAAAGAAAGAAAGAAAGAAAGAAAGAAAGAAAGAAAGAAAGAAAGAAAGAAAGAAAGAAAGAAAGAAAGAAAGAAAGAAAGAAAGAAAAAGAGTACATCTTTTCAGTCAACAGAGAAGAAAAAGTGTTTAAATATGGCCAGGATTCACCATGACAGTGCAGAGGTAACTGAAAACAGTGTTTCTTTGAACAACAGGTGTTGCAAAACTGCTGCCCAAAACTCCAGATGTTTAGTCCTTCCCTCACCAGCTTCAGTGAAACATGACATGTAAACAATACAGTACACTCTCTACAAAAATAAAATAGATGAGGAATGTCCAAGAGTGTGGCTGAAGAGCTTTGTCAGAGTATGAGAGGGGTGGATGGGAGCGCCCTCCCCAAAGTTTCTGTTCCTTTCCCCCTTTCTCTCTCTCCATGTGCCAATTTGTATTCCATGATATGATGAGTTACAGAAGGTCGTGAACCAGCCCGGCATGACCTTACCTCATACGCCTGTGAGAAGGCTGAATGCAAAGGCTGTGTGCCTAATTCCCCAAGTACAGTGTGGGTCATAACCTGTTGTTGTTTGGTTGTAGTAGTGCCAGAACAGACATTTTTCTTGTCTGGATTCCAGTAATATATCTCAGAGCTAGCCTTTTTTTTTCATTACTTGGCTAGTCTATCTTCTCAGCTTACATTTTCCCCAGTACTGCTGGTCGCTCCATTGGCTACTGGACTGTTGAAATCTGTTGGAATCATTCCCCTCATGATGATGTGGGAGAATACAAGGCTGTGGCTGGGGAATTAGTGTGCGAATAGTAAAGGGAAAGAATTACACATGCTTTGTGCAAAGCAGACCATTGGCTCACACACCATTGCTATTTCTCCAGAACTTTCCCCTTGCTATCCTTGCACAGTCCTGGAAAAAAATTTAAAAAAAAGAAAAGACAAGACAGAGTTTTCCAGGATTCTTCCCTGGTGAGATCACCTTGATCCTAGATGGAAAAGTGGGAGTGTGAGAGAGCAATTCCATGTGTAGACTGATCAGAGGAAGCTTGTCCCTGCTTTGTTGTTCTGGTAGACTTACGCCTATTTTGGCCCTTCTCACAGTCCAGGTTTGTTTCTGTAGAGAATCTGAAGCAGAGTAAATGGTGGTATATTTTAATATATGATTACACATCGTTAAATCACTTTGCGTGATATTCAGTGCAGGTTTCTGGGAAAAGATGTGGTGAAAGAATACGTTAATACTTACTCTCTCCTAATATTTAGATAGCCCTGGTTTTGTGCTATGCATTAGGACCAGTAGGTGTTTGTGTATGATGTCAAAATCTTGAAGAAAATGAGGAAAAGATGGGTCCTTTTTAAAAAAGCTGTAATTTATTTTATCTTTTAGAGGATTAAAGTTCTGTTGCAGAGTGTTAAAAAAAAGTTTGCAATGACTAAGTTTGATCAAGTTGTACCAGATGCATACATCTCATTCCAACTCCTCCCTGCAGACGTCAGCTGCACCCTAGATGTAGGTATGGCATGAAATACAGAAGATTGTCTGTTTCAAGTCTCTTCAACAAGAGGAAACTGAAGTCGTGTCTTGAAACACATTTTGTTTTAGTTTTGAAAAATGCCCTTTCCTTTTTTGGGTTTGCAGTTGAAGTTTCCAGTAGTTGATGACAGATCAATTTGTTTCTTTATATCTCATCTACTCCCCACAAATATTTAAAATGCTTTACCTGTGGACAAAACACTGAACAATAAGACAGATATGCCACAGGGATTAAGTGATGAGGTTATTTTTTACAGTAATTGTGATTGCTTCAGCCAGCTCCTTCTCATCCTAGAGTCTTAAGTTGTTCCATGTCAATCTGGAAGTCCAGCAAAAGCCTGGGTGCAGTACCAGCTTCATCAGCGCTCAGGTGTAAGCAGGCCTAAATGAAAGTGGCTGTTCTGTAACACCCTTGGGGAGCTTCAAGGGAGATAGGAGTAGCAGGTTTGTCAATGCAGAGGGAGGATGTTTGGTGAAGGAAGAAGAAAAGAGACTGTGGGAATGGGGACCATTGCTCATCTTCCCTCAGAGCAGCATTATGCTTGTAGATAACATATCTGCACAGTAGCCCATCTGTGCACTCAAGTCTAAGAGACAAGTACCAGATTCTCAAGCAAAAACATAAAAATTCAGCCCATGCTGTTACTTTATTGCAAACTGAATAGCTGATTGAACAGCTTAGGACTGCCTTCCTGCGTATTTTCTATCTCAATTTGAACACAGAGATCTCAGTTGAGAAAGCAGAATTTAAGAGGTTTTATCAGAACCTAAAAATGCCATGATTTATGGATAGGAAATATTTAAATTAATTGAAGATTATGGCCTTAATTTCTGGTAAATCTGGGGAAAAAAAAAAAAGGAGGCCAAAAAATCCTATCCAATTATTTTATAAATGACTTTTGAGATACGTCAGGCAAGAACTGAAAGGCATTGTACAGACAAAAGGCTCCTCTCCAGGAATATTAAAACTCTAGATAAATAAGTTGTACAATCTGCTATAGATGGCCAATGGGGAAGGAATTTTTTTAAGAATAAAATAATCAGTAGTAAAGCTCAGAGGAGGAAAAGAGGTGTCCTAACTGCCTTAGGTAGAAGGTAACATTAACTCGCCTGCTCCAAAGTCAAAACTCCATAGTTTTGTCTTGTCTTTGTCACAGTGTTGGAAAAGACTGGAAAAGGATTTTGATCAACTCGAAACAGTTTTGAGGAGGCCAATGAGAACAAACTGGAAAATGTAACTGGTGAAAGAGAGCTACACAAACAACAGTTATTTAGTCTGCAAGATAGTAGCAGGGGAAGAAAGAGATGCTCTAGTCTGTGAAAGTCTTCTGCATAGACAAGCAGGATTATTTGCAGTCCCTTCTACTACAGACATTTAGAAAAATAGGAGGAAATAAGACTCAGATTCAGCATGAGAAAGGACATTACAGTTATAAGGGTGAAGAGTGGACCTAGGGATTGACTGGACTAGGAGTCACACTGTCTCTGTCCACTCACTGGAAATATTTAAAAATCCCTTAGGTTGTCAGAAATGATGGGAATTATTTTTGTGTCCTTATGAGGCAGCTGTATACATAAAATTAGTCCTTAAGGTCCCTTCTAACTCATCATCTGTGTACTGAAACCCTTCGAAGGAACAGTTTTGTCTGCTGCATATAAGATAGGCTCTAGGGTAACAATATGGCAGTGACTTTTGTTGTGCATCTGTGAGTATGTAATAGTATGTCCATGTATGACTAGGAGATGGGAAAGCACACTCTTCGAGTGACAGACAGCCAAGGAGCTGATCTCACCATCTTCCCCTGTTGCCTGTCTGTGGGTGTCACTTGGTGTCACACCCCACAAAGAAGGTTAGAGTGGAGCATTATTCTTAGGTGCACAGGTAGGGTTTAGCTTGTGCACAGCTAGTGTGGGCATCTGAACATACACCCCTATTTCATGATCCAGGGAGATGATAGTCAGCAGGCCACAGCCGACAGTATGTGAAACTTTAGTGCTTGATACCAGTGTATTTTCCCTGATGGGTAACTCTTTCCTTTGTGTGCAGGATGCCAGTGGCCAGTGTTTCCTCCCAGCTTCCTCTCAACACTTCTGTGTTTTCACTCCCTGCTAGTGCTTCCTGTGACTTTAGCTTCATTTCTGCTTGTGTGTATGTCTTCAAGTCATACACACACTTCATGTCATCAAAAGCTAACCACAAGTTCAGGACAGCTGTAGCAGTTTTCTGTGCTGGTGCCCATTCATAACCACCAGTCTACCTGGATTATGTCTTTTGGTCCCTGACGGCTCCATTTAACGCAGACAGGCTTTCTGTCCTGCCTGAGCAAGAGGAAGAATTGCATTTTTTTTTTCCAGGAGGGAGAATCAGATGGACTAGATCATTCTTCTAGTCAGTAGTCCTTATTTCCTCATTTCTGTGGCTGTATGACTATTACTTTCTCAAGTTGAATAGGACTGAAGAGATACAGCTTTATCCAAAGAGATACAGCTTTCTTTCACCAAGGGGTCAGGGGGGAGAAATCAAAGGCTAATAGCAGGAACATTTTCAAAGCTTCACACTCATTAGAGACAGCTGGTGAACTAAGGGAGGCAAATGGGAAGATAATGTTTATTGAGGGCTTCTATCCCACTACTGAAAAATAAATATGGTTTATTCCTCTGGTATGGAACACACTCATTAAAACAGATTAATTACTCCTTGTGGACAGATACTTTGCCTTGCTTCCCTCACTTCAGAGGAGTTGCAGTGATTTATGCTTGTAAGAGGTTTGCCCCACAAATTATAAGAATTATCGGGTAATACTATCTCATTGTACTCCTTGCATTCATAGAGATAAGATTGCAGCCAGATGACCAGACACAGAAGATATAATGATGAAAAAGGCATTTCAATGTGTAGATGAAGTGAATTCACAGCAAGAATTATACTAAATAAGGGGAATGCTGCTGCAGGTGCTTAGAAAAAAGAATAAATAAATGTTTGCACTCCATGTTGTGTGGACTAAAGCTTGTGAAATATTATATTGTTAGGGAGAGATTTGCCTCCTTTGATTCAATAATTTCCCTTTAAGGTGCTTCATTTCCCCTTCCAATCATCTGTCAGTTATTTTTTTGCCCCAACACCCCTTGAAATGTGGAAGTGCTTCAGCTCCAGGTCTGGCTCTTGCCCTCTCTTCTACTCTGTCTATGACCTTAGGACTTCAAAACTATTTTCTTTCCTGAGCCAGGAAGAAGGGGGCAGCTGGCTAGGACCTTGCACTCATCTCTGTTTGTCCACCTATAATATGTTTGCTTTCCTTTTCCAGCTGCAGTTTTATCTTTCCCTCTTCAGTCACGCATTATTTGGCACATATATTGTGGGGTCAGTTCTCCACTTATTTAGCATGTGCATAACACTGTTTGCTTCAGAGGGATTTATGGTTTTAACAGAGAAGAGAGCTTGATTTGGTGCTGGTGCTTGCAAANGGACTTCAAAACTATTTTCTTTCCTGAGCCAGGAAGAAGGGGGCAGCTGGCTAGGACCTTGCACTCATCTCTGTTTGTCCACCTATAATATGTTTGCTTTCCTTTTCCAGCTGCAGTTTTATCTTTCCCTCTTCAGTCACGCATTATTTGGCACATATATTGTGGGGTCAGTTCTCCACTTATTTAGCATGTGCATAACACTGTTTGCTTCAGAGGGATTTATGGTTTTAACAGAGAAGAGAGCTTGATTTGGTGCTGGTGCTTGCAAA
>VYZQ01037139.1:28511-89177 GCA_013400655.1 Mystacornis crossleyi
TTTGGAGCTGGTGCTTGCAAACACATGTTCTACCAATATAAGTGGGAGTGAGTTCTCACAGGTCGTGAAAATTCTGCAGAAGTTTCTGTAGAAATATAAGAAGTTTGCCCATGTCAAGTTAAAATTATTTAAAAAGGAAGTGAAAAAAATCCCCCCAAAAATCCGATTGGACGTATCTGTCAACATGTTTGTTGGAAGGGAGAAGGGAGGGCTGAACAGCTGCAATCCCCTTCCTTTGCACTGTAATCAGGCTGTGACACTGTAGTTATTTTAGCACCTTTCTTATTCTGTACTTTTTTCCTCATCTTCCTGAATCTAGATATAGATTCCTGACTGGCAAGAAAATTAAGTCAGATGAAATCTAGGTGTGGTACATGGACAATGTCAAGGCTCTCTAAAATGAAAAGGAAGATCCTGCTGTGTGTTGGATTGATTTTATTTGGTACTCTAGTTCAGAGGTAGATAGGGCAGGTGAATAGGAGATTCCATTCCTCAAGTCTTCACCTGAAGATACATAGCTGTAGTTCTGCTAATTTAGTAGAATTTCTTCACCAAATGAAACACAGAATGGTAGCTTAAGATGTCTGAAAATGTACTGCAGTGTCAAATAGGTCTCCATCATGTACTGTTGTTTTCAGACACAAGCACTTACATTCTTGTAGAAGTCAATTCTACAAGTTGCAATGCACTCTGACCTCAGTCCGGTAAAACACTTAAACATATGCTAAACTCAGATATGTTGATCTTACTGTGTTTTCTTGCATGCCTAATATGAAGCACATGCTTAATAGCTTTGCTGGATCAGGCTCAGGGTGCTTTGCAGCTTGCAAAATGAGATCCATCACTCACACAGATAATCAAGTGTTTGAAAGCCTTCATAAATTAGCAACTGGTGATTTACTAAAACAGCTAATAGCTATTGTTTCTCTTGAAAGCAAAGCAAAGAAATCAATTTTTTAACAGAGTTCTCTTTCTAAGGTCACTTCTTCTGTCTCCAGCTTGTCAAAGCGTTCACTGTTAACCTCTGTCTGAAAAAAAGACATCAGCATAGCAGGGTCGTGAAATAGACCTCTGCATGGACAGCAAACAGGGTCATTTTTACTATGGGTTGTGGAGGCTGATCTGTCTTTAATTTGCTTTTGGAATTGCCCCTGAGTTCCTTCATGGTTTACAATCCAATATTCAGCTGGTATCCCCAGACATGTAAAAGTTCTTAATGTAAAGTTAGGAAGGATCTACAGGATGACTCTCTGAGTCCAACTGAGCTGTGTTCCCCAGCATGCCACTCTCCTGCCTTTGCCCACAAGCATGCACACATCCATAATTAGTCATCTCATTATGTGAGATCCTCTTTTCTTAGCAAGGGAAAGGGGGTATGTACATCTAGCTGGGATCAACACGACTGAACACACTGGGCTGCTGGCATGCCTCATGTGACAGAATCTGCTGCTGCCACCATGGTTGCTCTGCTCCCTTCCGATGCATTGCTAAATTAAGAAAGACATGTTGTAGAAAATTCTGGCAAGTCTTAGGGTAAAGTGAGAGTAAACATTATTTAGTAAGTGTGAACTGAAGCCCTGTGTTTAATCTTTTGCTAAACTATCCTTTTTCCATATAACCTAATGTACTTGAATCTGCATTTCATAATATGATATGACTTGGCCCTAATTTTTTCTGTGATTGAGCTGCATCTACTGTCACACAATACTTGCTTACTGCTCTGATTATTCATTACCTGGAATTTTCTAGGTTTTTTTCTTACCATCCACAAAATCTTGTCTGATCCACCGAAATGGACATTGACTAGACATGGATTAGTCCAGCATAAATTCTGGATGGCCATGGAGGCTAGAACATATATGTATTCAACTACTTATTACACATTTTATTTACATTAATATATTTTATATATGTATATATTACCTTGTAGAGAAAAAAAAGAAGTAATTATGGATCAGCAAGCTTATAAGTAAAAAACTGCATTAGCAAGCTTTTATTTCTGCCGTTAAAATGCCAACTGAAAAATGAAATTTGGATGCTTTTTAGTTCTGCCTCTGTATGTGTGTAAGAACCCGTTGTTTCCTCTTTCTATTAGCTTTTCACCTCATTAGCCATTACTAGAAAGACTGCATCAGCTCTGTGTATTTTGTCTTAAATTTACAGTGGACACGTGCAATGTTTTCTGAGAGACACTGCAGAAGTTTCTTCAGATGTACTAGAAATTTCCCTTTCATTCAAAAGTGCTCCAGCATCTGATTAGAGGGAGGATATAATCCCAACTGAAGGCCAGCTGCAGGCTTCCTGACCAGGTCGGGAGATCCACCCTGCATTTTAGACCTGTCAGTCAGACTTGTTGCATAACTCAGAAGAGAGAATTTTGTCTAGTCGCCTCTGCAGTGTTTGAGTGTTTGCTCACCTTCCACAGAAGCCTTTAACCTTGGCTGAAGCTTTGAGGGAAAAGTGGCCTGTCGTTGTGTGACCAGATAACCTTGCTCATTAGCAAGACTGTTTGCCTCTGTTGTGATGGAAGCTGGTTGGTTTCAGATTGTGACTGTTGCTTCATGTTATGTGACAGATAAGGATCATGACCAGTTGGTTTTTCATTCTCCGTGGAGATCATTATATTGACCATGCTGCTAAACTAACTGTGGGCAGAGTGTGATGAAGCTGAAGAAGTAGCCTGTGCATTTGGGCATGTCAATATAAAAAGCATTAATACATTGGTGTTATTATAAAACATCAGAAGTTATTGAGAGAGATGTCTTGTCCTTAGCATTTGTACCCTTACATGCAATGTCATTTTCCTTTTACCAGCACATGATTTTGACCACTGCACAATGCCTTTGCATCCTACATGCCGAGTCTCACATGCTGAAAACAGAGAGGAAAATGGGCAAAAATTCTGTTTGCCCCAACCAGTTCGAAGAGTAGAGATGACTGATCAAGAGGGAACAGCAGTGCCTTTGCCCCCGATGCTGTGCAGCTGCCCTGTACCACCATGCTGGCCAGCAGCTTTTGCAGCAACAGGGGAAAGGTGGAGGAGAGGGATAAAGTCCTCCTGCAAAAAAGTGGCTTTCTGATTGCAGGCCTTTGAAGCATGTGGGCTGTGTCCAGCACTCCCTCCTCCACCAGGTGCCAAAAAGGCAGCAGTCTGGGAGAGTGAACCCAGATGACAGCCTGGAGAATGAACCCTACTGGTGCCCTGACTCTTGTGTGAATGCAGCCAAACCTCCTTATGCCTCAGCCAGCAAGCAGCTGAGCAAGAGCAAGGGGATGCTTGGTTTCCAGTCCAGTTGCAAAGTGCACCTTTAGGGACTAGGAGAGCAATCCCACAAGAGTGCATCCCAGCAGTAGCATGGTGAATATGGGGTCTCTGGTGCCTCTTCCCCACTCCTGCCATCACTCTGGCAGAAAACTCTGCAAGTAAATAGGTATATAGTAAATAGTAGGTCAATCCAGCTGTGCTGCCAAAGTAAGGTATTGGGAAGATCCCTAGGCACACCATCAGGCACCTTGTTGATAGTCAGTGTGCTGGAGGATGCTCAGCTATACATGCACAGACTACAAATGATGTGTCTGGCCTGTGGATGTCAGAAAGCTCCTCTAAAATCATACTAATCTGAAATTTCTTCACTTATCCTTCCAACCCAGCTCTAACTTAATTTTTATTTTTAAAAATCTATTCTCGAGAAAAAAAAAGTAGTGGGGCTAAAATGTTTAACTAACATCGTTTTGATTTTTTTATTTTCTGCACTTAAGTAATATGTTTTAAAGCTCTTTTGTGTGGCATAACTACAGCTGATGGGTTATACAGCTTTTTAATTTCTTTTAATAAAAATATTTTCTGCTTACAAACTCAGAGGTGGCAAATATTATTTGGTTTTCTTTTATTAACCTATTTTGGCTTGGCGTAGTTTCAAAGTCTCCTGGCAGGTATGTCACATAAGGTGCTGTCATTTGTGCTTTTTAATTGTCCTAGACCACAGAAATCATTAACATTACCTTGTCATCCTTTGGTGCTCAAAGTGCAGTTTATTAATACCACAATGCGGTCTTTTATTTGGACTCATGAGATTCTTCTCATGGTACATGCCAGTGCAGGTAGGGAGTGCAGACAGAGCACTAGCACCAGCTTGTTAGAAAGTTCAGGGAAACGCTGGTGCCAGACACCTTAGTGGGAAAAAGGGGCCCTAACAAGCTGGTAATTCAGCACATTAAGCAAAGGGATGCAAAAGGGGGTTTGTCTGGGAAACAGTGGATTCTGTAGGGTTTCAGTGAACGTTGCAGGGTGGAACTGTTGGGCAAACCATGTATGCCTTCCTCTCCTTGGGCCTTGGAGAGGGGCAAAAAACTACTGATGGGGGACTTGGAGCTTGCATCTGGAAACAACCTGTTTCAAACCTGTTTTAAATCTTACGCTCAGCAAGAGAAAATAAAAGGGGAGGGGGAGGTGTGGGCAGGAATGGACTATGGGAGGGAAGGGTATCACAAAAGAAGATGAGAGATACTTAGTCTGTGGGATGCTTCGCAGGCCCTTGTTTGTGCTGGAGAAGAATTCTGTTCCACTCAGGACACGAGAGAGTGCTGCCGTCCCGCTTTGCACAGCCCTTCACATTTCAAAGCTTGTGTGTAGCTGCACTGCCAGCAAGGATCCTCCACTCAGTATAAAACCCTGCCAGCTGCCAGCCACCCACCTTCCCTTCAGCTGAACATTTGTTTTTCTATTTGAAGCTCCCAGGGTAGAGGTCTCAGCTTACTGTGCAGGAGACCATTCATGCTCAATTCACGGCCTGTGACCAGAAGGGGGTGGCAGTCTTGAAACAAATATTCTTCTGCACTTCACAACTTAGTGAAATTATCCAGTGCCTTGTGGTGATGCTGAATTTGTACGTCCAAATGGGAAGTCATTACTGAATATACGCTATTGATGAGAAGAATTTTGTGCTGTTCCTGGTTGTCATATACATGTTATGCAAGTGCTATTTAATATTAATAGTCGCATTCCTAAATACCTTTCTTTTTTTTTTAATTGCGTGGTTCCTATGGTCTTTGGTTCCCTCTTTAGCAATATACCGCCAGTGAAGTACTAGAATGGATTAAAAAAGAAAAAGGAGGGAATGCCTGTACTTACTCTACACAGTAGCAGTCTTAATTATCCTGTTTTCTGGAGAAGCAGCAGATTCCTAGTGTCTCCAGTGGCTATTGTAGCTCTACAGACATGAAGAGGAGACAGATGTGGCCAACTGCATGTCCCACTTTTTTCTTTTGGAATAGTTGTATTACGAAGTCAGGTAATGTGGATTAGCATTTGTATATGGATATATCTGTGTAACAGTGACTGTGAGTGAAAAATGGACATGTGATTGTGACTGAAACAAATGAGCAAGGTTTTGACATTTATACTCATGAATGGATACAAATGGATTTAGAGAAATCCTATGAAGATGTTTCAGTGTCTTCAAATGTCAATGGGGCATAATGTCTTCTGAAAATGTTTCTTTCTCAAAGGAAAGAACTACAGGGTTTTTTTCTGTCAAATTTTACTTTCGTAATTAAAATATTACTAAAGAATCAGTAAACACTAGAGCTGGATCAACTGCAAATACCAAGTGTGAGCTTTATTTCTGAGGCTTGTAAGTAAACTGGTGAAATGGATTTGATTTTCTCTGTTGTAATGAAAAAAAGAATAATATATCTTTAGGAAAAACTGTCAAGTACTCTTTATCTATAAGAACACAGATTCTTATTTGCACTACATTTATCTTAAGCCACTGAATACATCTTAACGTTGGGTTTTCTACTGCTTTGTTTACCAGTTTGATCATTACCAATTTACTCTTAGTCTAAGACCAAGAATCTTGGTCTACAACTTTTCTTTAAGAAAGCTGCTGTTCTTCCACCAAAATTTCCTTTTATACATTTTCATTTTTTTCCTCCTCTAAATATACCACTAGACATTTAATACATTGCAGTGAACTTTACAAAATTTCTTCATTGTCTACAATATAATAAGTTAATGAAGAATTATTCATACATCTTGTGTATATTAATAACATATGTGTATTAATAACATTAATAACATTTCCATTTGTCATGTCATTTGTCCATCAGTCTTTACTTTATGTGAATTTCTTACTGTTGGTCACACTGCATTGATCATGTTGTGCTGAAATAAAATACCAAATAATAAAACCTTTTAATTGGAAAATTATGGCTGTAATATTTTTAAATATCTCAAAGAGTACACATTTTTTAAAAATTCCTCAATTAATTATGAAGCACAGCACGTCTCCAAACCTTCTTGTCTTCAGCTCCAAAACATTATGGTCTACAAACAAAGCCATTAACATTTGCTTCTCATTTTCATAGGCTTTCATCCCTGATCACTTCACTGAAATCATACTCATGAAATTTCAAGCCTATCAACTCTATAAAAGCTCTTGTATGAAATCAGAAATGTCTCTGAACCAGGTGTACTGCCCTCCCTTAGTCAGAGATAACATCCAAGGTGTTCACGTCCCTGTTGGCTTTTCCAGGGATTCCAAATTCTGGCACTCCTGGACCATTGGCAGTGAGTTTTCCATAGCAGTTCTCTGTTTGAGGGTAGGTGCTCGTGGCAGAGCACACACTCTTGCAATGCAGGAGTATTTTTACAGGGGTACAATGCTGTTACAGCACCAGGGGTATTGTAACCCCATCTGTGAGGCTTCTGCATGTAAACAGTGAATACCCACCTCTCCTTACCTACATCCCCCTGCTCTGGGAGGTCCATGGGCATCCACCTGTTCTTGCACGGGGTCCTCCACAGGCTGCAGGTGGAGCTCTACTCCACCATGGTCTTCCATTGGCTGCAGGAGCACAGCTGTTTCACAGTGGTCTTTGCCATGAGCTGCACAGGAATCTCAGCCCTGGTGCCTACAGTACTTCCTATCCTCCTTCTCCACTGATCTGGGTGTCTGCAGAGTTGTTCTTCTCACGTATTCTCACTCTGCTCTGCTCTGGCTGTAATTGTTCCTGTGCAATATTTTTTTTTCTTCTTACGTGTGTTATCACAGCTTGACCTTGACCAGTGGCAGATCCATATTGGCAGAATCTTCTCAGAGAAGCCCCCCCTGGACGCGCCACTGTGCTACCAAAACCTGGTCACACAAAACCAATACATAACGTTTGAGAGTTTCTGTCCTGACCTGCTTTATCTCAGGACAAAGTAGCTGAGGAAAAGAAATCTGAGGCACTTCCTGATACACTTACAAGCAAACATAATTATTGAAGACAAGTTTTTTTTTCATTTTAATGTGGTGGGGTTTTGTTTGTTTGTGTTTTGTTTTTTTCCCTAAGGTCTTATTTGCCTCAAGGACAATACATGTTCCATGTTCTAGTACATGTTCCAAGTGTAACAGTGTAAGACCCTTTTCTTAGAGAGTTCTCTGACCACAGTGAGACTGGGGGGTTTTGGTTTTTTTTTTTTTTTTTTCAGGAGTTTAGAGCAAAGGGACAGAAAGGTCAAGGCCAAATCAACCAAAAGTGGCAATAACACCTCTGTGATAACCTATTTAAGAGGAAAAAAGAAGCTATTGCACAGATGTAATTGCACTCAAAGAAGAGAGGAGTAAGAATATGTGAGAGCAACAGCGATGCAGTCACCAGTGCCAGTGAAGAAGAAGGGGGAGGAGATCCTTCCCTTCTCTGCCCTGCCCTGCCTTCCCCTCCCCACTTCTCCCTTCCTCCTTCCCCTCCCTGTTCCATTCCCCGCTCCCATTTCCTTTTCTTTTTCCCCAAAGATTGTATACGTGGAGAATTGCGCATCCACTCTGGCAAGGAGGACAGCGATGGGTGATTCTTTGTCAGAGTCGTCATTTCAGAAATCGTTCACGCCAGCTCAGATAGGATTCAGAAGCTGTTTTTTAATTACTGGGTCAAGAAACTCAAGAGATGCTTTATAAGACCTTCAGATTGGAGACAGAATTGCATGCCTGTGGCAGACGAGGTAAAGGAGAGGGGACAGTTCCCCTAGGCCAGCACTTCAGGATCCTGGGATCTTGTTGAGGAGAGTCATCAGCAGTGGGAGTTCATGACCTATTTTCAAATCCTAAGATGATGGTGATATTTTCTTTAAAGTTATTTTGTGTGTGTGTGTAAATAAAAGCCCTTCAGATCTATTCTTTTGAGAGTAAGCTGTGTACAGGAACAGAAAGGGAAACACCAATCACTAAAACAGAAAACAGCACAGAACTTGTTCTGAACACATATGTCACCACTTTTTAGATGGCTAAGGATTTAAAATTTTATGGGGCTTTGCAAGACAAGACAATGACATAAACCCTTACCACCCTTTCCAAATAGAATGTTGCTTCTCATTAGCTGAGGACAATAGGATCAAAAGATTATAAGCAAAGCCACTGCCCAGTGTAAGAATGAGTGATTGTGTACTTCCCATTGAAAGACTTTTTGAGGAAGATTGCTTATTCACAGATAGAGTTTTGAAAAAGGCATTTTTCATTGGTGTAGCCATGGTGCTTTGATTCATTTTTGCAATAAGCTGACAAAGTGGACAGAAAAGCAGAACTAAACTGGTAGCTGTTGTCAGTCTTTGCTAAGGCCTGATGCCAACTCTGTTACGATCTTGAACACCCAGAACTACATATGACAAAGTATGGACTGCAGATATTCATGGCTGGGTACAAATCCAGCAGTTAAAAAGCACTGTTTTATTTTCCTCTTAATGCAGAGTACCCATGGCAGCACAGAGCTTTAAAGAGAGTGGAAACCTGGCTTTGAAGTGTTGCTTTACCCTTGTGTGGCAGCCTGTAAGGCATGGCAGAGCACTGGCTGCTCCCTAAGCAGCTTCATTTCCTCTGGGACAGCCGGATGTCTTTAAGAGCGCAATGGGAGCTATTCTATCTATCCTCACATGTAAGTCAGACCCTGACATTGGAAGGCATCAAAGGTGTTTGGGCCACTTCATCTTTTAGATTCTTGGTTTTCAGAAGTTAGAGGCTACTACCACACTGACAAGCAGTTAAATTTAAACTTGTGTGACTCCACAAAAATTCTTTAGTATCTAGTATCTAAGTTAGACTGAAAAGCACTTGAGTAGAGACTTAAAGATGCTGTTTCAGAAAATTATTTAGGTTCCTAAGTTCCCACTGTACTTTGACACATCATTGATTCAGCTGTAATATGATAAATTCATCTGACTAAGAACTGGCTTTAAAATTTATACCTGGCTTCAAAATAAAACTGAACACACAGGTTGTTCTTTTTTCAATGATTTATCTTCTTCTGCATGAAAGCAAGCATCTCAATGTTTTACTTCCTTCTTTTGGGAAAAGATTTTTAAAGAATATTTGTAAATTCTATCTTCAGCATAAGACTGTGGTTCTTTTTTTATTTTATTCTTCTTTTTTTTTTTAATTTGGTGGGCTTCAGCTTAACTTTGATCAGTGAGTTGCAAGTAGATCTGGCAAATAAAATTCTACTCTCAGCAGCCTAAGAAAATAACACTTGATTCAATGAAACAATAGTATCAAAAATACTTAAACCTTCAAAATCACTAGTAAATGAATATTTTTCTCGATATTTTATTTCAGTACTGATTCATAGAGATGACTGTGACATGTAAAATCCCCCATCAAAATGCCAGGCATCCAAGAACAACTGAAGTCAGGCTTCCCGTTTACTATTTTTGTCAAAAAATTGAGTTGAGACATAAAAATCTTTCCCTGAAATGCACGGTAGGATTGGACCAAATATTCTTTCCCTTTTGCTGGTTTCCACATGAGTTCATACCATGTTGTTGCCTGTGTTGCTTGTTGTGTTTTACTTCACAAATGCATTCAGGAACTTTAGATTATTTTCTTGCATATGATTTCATAGAATCATCTCTAAATGTGTACCACTGACTTAAAACTCCCAGACCAATTTTACAAAGGAGGACAGCAGCTACTGTACCATGCACTCTCAAAAGATCATGTTAGCATTTTTAAATATTTGAATATATAAGAAGAAAGCAATATGTCACCCACGTAAGGAAAAAAGAAAAGGGGGTAGAGGAGGAAGAGAGCAGGAAAATATGAGAACTAAAGGCACTAAAAATAAGACTGGAAGATTACTGAGCCAGAAGTTTGAAAAGTTAATGTCCTGTACTGTCATCTCCCTTCCTCTGCTGAGAGTTCCTGCATTTAGTGTCCACTCAGCGAAAAGAATGTACATCTTAATAAATTCAATACAAAATCTGGTGTCTTATTTTTAAAAGCCCATAAAAATAGATTTTTACTACTTCTCCAGATTTTGCTCCCTACAGGCTCAGGGTGTGACTTGAATCTCCTTGCACTGGCACAGTGGGCTGGCAAAGGCGGAGCGAGGACTGTGAGCTGTACTGAAAAGGCAAGGGCATTGACTGGCATGATTGGCTCTTAAAGACTTGATCGCAGTTTGCTGCAGCATGTCAGGGCTCATCTCAGCCTGTGCCATGCCACTCTCATCAGTCTCTTGGTAAAGCTGTGAGAGTCCCAACTGACTGGCAGGATTCATTACAATTGTGGGATTTCTGCCACCAGTTGGATGAGGTGTTCCCAGAAAAACACCCTGATTGCTGAGTTTAGAAGCAAGAAGTGATGGTGCAGCTTGAACAAGACCAGTGTTAGCTCATGAAGATGTATATGCAAGCACTGATGAACATAGCATTGTCTTCTGACAGTGAACGTACATCAGAAGTGTAGAAGGAGCACTACTATGAAAATTGATGTCCAGGGCTCCTCCTCTCTGAACAATATCTCAACCAGCTGTGGTCAAGAAAGATAGAAGGGCCTGATGGCCATTTTTTATAACCTTCCAGATAGATTCCAGACCTTCCAGTTCATGTCCAGAGAGGGGATTTCCACTGCCATTTGCTATCAGGAAGTGAAAAAAGTCTCCTCCCACCCCACAAAATCCCTTTGATCTCTAAAAAGCAACACATCTGGTGTAAGTTCGAGTGACTTCTCAGTTGCCTTATGTCAGCGGCTCACGGGCTGCAGCCAGAGAAGCCCATTTTTCTTGGCAAGTGTTTTGGCCAGAGTTTGGTATTAGGAGAGCACATGGGCTGGCAGGGCTCACTTTGTCTGATGGGATCACTTTCCATCCTTCACATGGGATGCTGTCTGGGAGTGCCCTGGATCCGCATCACTGTGTGCTTGCACTGCTCATGTCTAAAGCAGCAGTAATGACCTTATGCGGCTGCAGATAATGATTTTTGAGTTTTTGGCCTTTCATCAGGTGCCACTGGTATTTTTCAGTCATCACTGTGCTGTACAGGTCTCCCAGGGTTTATAACCTATTGAAGATGAAGATGATTAATAACAAACACCAGCAATCCCTTATAAGGAACAGAACCAGCTATAGCTGTTGTCTCAAAATGAAGGGATAAGTTCTAATCTTCTTCTAAGTTGGAAACTAGACAATAAAATAAATCCTTAAGAATTTTATTCCTTTCCTTCTTAATTCCCCTGTCTAGATTTGCTGAATGATAGCTTAATAATTTATTGCCTACCCACTCATTATTTTTTTCTTTTCCCTAACACTCAGTAGAGAAGTATTTATGATTCCCAGACTCTCCTTCCCACAACATCCTTATTAATTTTTACCTAAGTTAAAATTACTATGCCTTTCTCATCTAGGTTTCCATTTGGAAGGAATAGTCAATCCTGTAACACTGGTCTCTGCAAAATTAGCTCTCCTTGAACTAGTTATTCCCTTGCATGGTCTGCAAGGTTCAGCTCTCAGAAAACAAAGTGAATTTACATGGGTCAGTTTTGTACATTACAGTCTTATGTTCAGGGCACCACAGCAGTGTGGAGGCGTAGGCTGAGATTTGCTAAGGGGAAAGATGAATGCGTTATGAATAAACCTGCCTGACATGATTGCTCCAGAGCATCTAGCTTGTCTCTTGAACAAGCCATGTTTTGCAAATCATATCAGACATTGTATGAGCTGTCTTATTTTGCACAAGTCATCTGTAAGTCCAAGTTCAGTGCTTCACTTCTAGGTGTGTAGGGCTCCAAGATCTGGTCTTAAGTGAGAGAGGTCCATGGTCTTCAAAACTCACGTAAGTCCATCAGCCTCTCCTGTCTCCTCCTGCATCTCTGTTGTTGGACTCCTGGAGATCCAGGCTGAGGTGGAGTCACCAATAAAAAGGTAAGTTACGAGTGTCTGTGTTACGTCTGGTTGCATTACTTAAAAAAAATAGAACTCTCACAACTACGCAACTGGGAAGAAGTTATATGTGAGGCAGTAAGTGCAGCATGGCTTGCATTACTCCTAAGCTCCATGAATGTTACCTCTGTTTGGGGATGCCACAGTTCAATTACTTGAGTGAAGAAAGCAAGCAATTTTAGAGCCAACAGCTGTAACTTCACATTTGTGGACTGGACAGCCATAGCAGGACAACTTTGTTTCCTGGACATTTCATTATCACAGCACTTTCTTTTTTCCCATCTCTTTCACTTGCCTGTCCTGGCTCCCTTGTTGCCTCAGCCTGGTTTATTTGATTTATTGCAAAGTCACTGGGGAAGCTCAAGTTACAACTTTGAAGTGTACAGTGACTTAAGGGTCCTTGGCATGCACACACTTCCCCTGTCTAAGCTGCATCAGGCTTTGCCCACTCTCAGAGAGGCCCTTTCCTGAGTAAGGTAACAGACTTTTAAAGCTCTTGATCTTTACAAATTACCTGTGGGCTATACATCAGACTTTGGGTTTTCAGCTGTTCAGGTCTGGCTTTTTTATTTATTTTCAGGTATAAGGCATGCATAGAAATGTTAGATTTTGAGAAAACTGAAAAAAACCCCAGAGCTAACAATGGCTAAATGTTATGCAGCTATACAGAGTTATCCAATTAACATCCTAAGCAAAAATAAAAGGAAATACACTATGCAAAACAATTAATAAGATCCTGTTCTAAAAATTTCTCTTCTCTATTGATGGGTACGTGTTGCGGCAGTGTTCAGGGAGGGGCATATAGCAACATAGTTCAGGCAGGCAGAGATGAAGGTAAAGATGGAAAGACTTTATTGAGAAACCCCGAGACCCTTATATAGGCTATCTAACAAAGAAGAGGTGTCACAGGTCTGTTAGATGGATGCCTCTCATAACAATTGGTCAGCTAATTAAATGTGACAAGTAACACCTGCAAAAGATAGTTTACAAAACAACCAACACCTGCAGAAGATAGTTTACAAAAACATACAGAATAGTTTACACACTTTTCTTAGTTCCCAGATCTGTCCTGTGAGAAAGAAAGGTTTTCTCACAGACTACTAGAAGCTGGAGTTTTCTCTCTGATTGAGCTTTTTGCATCCACAGGTACGTTTATTTTCAAATTCATAAATGTGACTTTCTAAAAACATAGGTGTCTTATACAGCTTCCACAAGACTGTTTCATGAAAAACCTCTGCCAGAAAACCAAAAGAAAGAAAAAGTATTTATGTACACAAGTCATCAGAGTAATACTGAAGGACATTTACACAACTCTGGACAGCAAGCCTAGAATTACTATCAGAACACATTTTTCCTGTGGTGAAGTGGTTGCTGTGGCATTTTTTTTTCTATTCTATTTAATGCATAGGAAAACCTTCCATTGACAGTGTTTAAATACTCAAAATAAGTCTTATACAAGATTGTTTTGTTGTCACTGCAGATATGTATATGAATACTTTTTTCAGACATATAAAAATCTACAGGTTATGTTTACAAATGTGAATTCTATCTTACCCTGAAAGAGGTTGTAGATTGGGTTTGGGGTTTTTTTTAGGAATCTGAGATAGATAAAGTTGTTTCATAACATTTCTAGCTCACTGGAACTGTACCTGTTATTATTCTCTTGAAACTTCTCTTGAAACCACAAAAACCCTTTGTGAAGATTTTTGAACCCTTTGTGACAGCAGTCAAGATGTTTTGGATGACAAAATTATCTCTGCCGAAGCTTTTCATAAAAGCAGAAGCACGATTAGTACCACTTTTCCAGTTAGTGCAGGCATCATGTGGTAGGTGAAGTGCTTGTAGTTTGGATTTATAACCAAGTTCCAAGAGTCAGAGTTTGTGCTGAGGAGATATGGAAAGATAAGAGGTACATAACTACATCTACCTAAGAACATATTGCAATAAACTTATTGTGCTTTCCATGCATAAGTCATTAACCCTAGTGTAATGTAATAACTTTTCTCAAATAAATTGGCAGTGCTATACTACTAAATTGCCAGCCTATATAGAGATCTGTATATAAAATTTTTATGTTTTTCTCCTCTGAAAAATATGAAACATTTGGAAAATATCTAAATGTTTAAAAATATATAAGTATCCTACTTAACTAGCACTTCTAGCCAAATCACCAATGCTTCCTTGAGTGTTTGTTTGTTGTGGTGCACAAACTGTGTGGAATGCTGGGCATAGTAGCATTTGACAAGAAAATTTCATCTGAGTCATGCTTTCCTGCTATTCACAGTGCTTGAGCTTGAGTCCAGCTGAGTTCAGAAGGCAATTTGTTCTGAGTCTCAGCAACTGTGTCTGGCAGAACTAACCCACTGTCTGGCTGGTACATTGTGCTTCTGCTCTGCCTAGGGGATACCTTTCCTAAAATGTGCTCTACAAATGCTCACCATTATGGCTATTTGAATCTGTCAAAAAACACTTAGCAATTAGGAAGTTTGCTGTTGAGATCTTGACAAAATGCTGGAGCAAGCATTTTGATATGCAGTGTGTGATGCTCCCTTTAGTTCAACATTCATATAGCAATAAGCCTGCATGGAAAAGCCTAGGTAGCTCAGGTTCAAAAAAAAATAAAAATTGTTTGTTGGCTCTGGATCCTATTTTTTATTTTTTAAATTCACATGACAGTTCAGAGACAAACTGATTTCCGAACTTTTCTGACCGAACCCAGTCCCTGTGTCCTGGTTTGGACAGGTGTCTACTAAGGAAGGCAGGAGTCCCCCTCCCACCCCGGAATGGAAAGATGTAACCCCCTTCCTCCCGAACTATTATAATTTTGAAACTGAGGGGGCTTTCAGGCAAATATATGAGAAATAGGAGTAACAGGTCTTTACTGATGTATATATATGTATACATATGTACAACAAGGCAAAGCAAACCAACAATAACTAAAGCAGTAACAACCAACAGAAACCAGACCCCACTGACAGCCGCCGGGGCTGTCAGGCACTTTCCCCTTTGCTGCAGTGACAGCCACAGCCGGCAGGGGCGCTCCGGAGCGAGCTCGGGGAGCACGTGGGAATGCTGGACTTTCCCACGCTGGGAAGGGANGGCAGCTGTCACTGGGGTCTGATTTCTGTTGGTTGTTACTGCCTTAGTTATTGTTGGTTTGCTTTGCCTTGTTGTACATATGTATACAAATATATACATCAGTAAAGACCTGTTATTCCTATTTCTCATATATTTGCCTGAAAGCCCCCTCAATTTCAAAATTATAATAGTTCGGGAGGAAGGGGGTTACATCTTTCCATTCCGGGGTGGGAGGGGGACTCCTGCCTTCCTTAGTAGACACCTGTCCAAACCAGGACACTCTGGGATAGGAAACAACTCACCACATGCATACCCTCCTGCCCACAGCACCCTGTGTATGCAGCTATTGCTTTCAGAGATAAGCAGCTGATGCCTCTGGGAATCAGCTTCTGAACCAGAAAAGGTTAACTGTGAGCCACTCCCTGAATTACTGAAATACAGAATGTCAGCAGGGCCCACTCCAATCTTGTGCAGGAAATTATGAAGTAGGCCAGGTAACTCTGCGCAATAGTTTGAATGCCACTTCTAATTTCAGTGTTGATGAATGCTCTTGCATTTCCTCTGCTTTTTCCAGGGCACTGGTGAATTATAGGCAGGGACTAGCTCGTTTAACAAGATAAACTGTAATAAAACTAAAAGTGTAACACTTGGTTACCAGGATGTAATGAAGACATCAATAATACAGACTGGTGAGATGCCTTTTTTTAGTCTTCAAGATTTCAGGTTTAATACTGGAAAAAATTATTTTCTTCAAAAGAAATTTGTTAATCTACTGCTAGTGTCCATCAAGCTTCCTGAAAGCAAATGAAGGTGATTGTGTTGTCCTGTTTGACCTTCAAAATCTATGAATTTCTGAGCTGTTTTTTGTAGCAAGTGGTTCTACCATTAAGCTAGTTCTAATTATTTATATTTATCTTCTTAGGTGAACAGTACTTGGTTGTATGTGAGCCCATAAAACAAAACTATCTCCTGATGTGTCCAATCTGATGCTGAAATCTCTCTCTTTCCATAACTTTCAGAGTTGCTATTGAAGGCAGACAGAAGGAAAACCATGGGCTGCTTTTCCTACAGCTGCGTAGCTTGTATTTCTGTGCCAAGAGGCCTGTAGGACAGAAGCTCTTTTTACTGAGGGAAAGCATGTGGTATTAATGAGATGTGCAGTAATGCATTTCTGATTCCAAAGCTACCCCAGAGGGAGGTGCTTCAAGGATTAATGGAAAGCAAAACACTAGTTATCGTGTTAGAATTTCATTTACTGTTCATCTTATCAGGACTTACAAATAAGAAAGTTATTTATGTTTTCAGGATGTGTGATACTTCATTCTCTGGAGTGGTTGTTCCTTGAAAATTTGTCTGATGAGGTAAAAAACAAAGACGAAATAAGAGAAGAAAATCCCTTTATTTAGTGGTAGGGGCTTCATCCTCAAGGCTTGGGAAGAGTTGAGACAAGACAAAAAGGATTTTTCCTGTATTTGAAAGGAAAACACTAATCAATTTTGTTTACCCCTACATTTCTTGAGCACTCCAGGGTAGTTCCCCAAGTTAGATATGTCAGCAGAAGGAGGATAAAAGAAGCACACAACTGCCTTGTCTCTCATTTCCCCTGCTCTTTGCATGAACAATCTCATATTCCCTGTGATAGCAGCTAAAAGAACTAAAAACTTTGGAGCAAATCATGCCCCAAAGTCTTAACAAATCAGCAGAGTACAGCTGTCCACAGAAATTTGTTTTTGCCCTTAGGCTTCAGTTTAGCAGAGGAAAGTATATAAAGATGATTTTTTATAATTAAAGATTTGTACCAAAAATTTTCATCTTGACTCTTTTGGAAGTGTACGACTGCTAGCTGAGCAATGCAGGATGCTCTAAATATTCACCAGTTTTCTTTAAACTATGTCCAAAGGAGAGATTGGTCAAAAATCAACATTTTCATGCAGATGGAAACAGTTTTTTTCTCTGGGGAGATACAAAGGCCCAAGGGCATTCTCAGTAACAAGAAAATTATTTGCAGTTGGTCAGACAAGCTGTCTGACTCAGGTAATCTACAGTTCATCGGGTCATGTGGTTGAAACTGAAGTCCAAGATGAGATACTCTGTTCAGCTAAAATGAATTGTAATGATTTTTTGTGCATGTGCATGGGCCAGCGTGTGTTTGTCTGTGAGAGAATCTGGGATTATTTGCTCTATGTGTGCTAAGGTGTCTGCAAAACCTTTAGACAGCAGCAGACCAAACTGAAGAACAAAGCAGACATTTCATTAATCAATTTACTTTAAGAGAGGAAAGAAAAGGGCAAACTATTTCAGCAAAGAAGAGACAGATGTTCTACATTAAAAACCAAGGGAATTGAGAGAAATACTCCTTTAGCAGATGACTAGTATCAAAATACCTAAGAGACTGGTATCCAAATAACTACTGGTGAACAAAGTCACCGAATGCCTCTTGAAAGAGGGTGAGAGATGTGTTGAGCATTCTTATTGGCAATCACCAGTGGCTGTCCAAGTGTTTTCTCATCAGCAGGGCTGAGACAGGAAAGGCTTGCCTTGTCATTGCTTGACTCTGGAAGTGATAGGAGAAATTTTCAGTGATTGTTTACTCTGTAGGTGTAAACCGCATATCTCCAGTGGAAACCCAAGCCATGCCGTGTTAAGATGTGTGTCAGCATATGGTGCTAGATAATCCCTGTCCTGAGATTTTATTTCTAAATGAGATTTAAAAACAAAGGCAGGGAAAGATGTTTGTCCCAGTTGCTGCCCTCTGACTAAGTCTCTTGGTCTCTCACAAATTAACCAGTGCCCTCTCCTACTTTTGCAGGTGGTGAGACAAAGGAAAGTGTAAACCCAGTCTAAGCTGGGTAGGAAACTGTTCTGCAAGACTGTTGTGAAGTAATCAGCACAGCTGACTTCTTCACCAAAATAAAATTACATGGCATTCCCTCAGCAGCACCCCACATCAAGCCACAGGCTGGGCTGCTGGGTTTTGCTGCTGCCCTGGCAGCAAATTGCCCCACAGTGCAGTGGAGGAGAGCAGGAAAAAGACCAGTCCTTAAGCTTCAGTGATGCTGGTCTATTTTTTCTCATCTCTCCTCTCTCTCCTGTAGCCAGGCAACTTCCCTGAACAGTTGCTTACAAAAAGGTCCAGCAAATCTCTAGTTAACGCCTACATATGCTTCTGATTATCTCTTCCTCCTCCTCCCCCCACCACTGAAAACTGTGGTTTGTGTGCAGCTCAGAGAAAGCAGTCAGAGGAAGTACAGCGCTGTTTTAGGGAGCTGCTGATTTTCTCCAGTTAGTCCTGACTGTAACAAATAAACAATTCTTGTGCATATATAGCTTGTATGCAACTTTACTGGGCATTTCTTCCTGGACAGGAAACCAGCAGCATAGAAAGAGAAAAGTATGGCCACGGCAACAATGGCACATCTTTAATCATCTCCTCTCATTGCTTGGTCCAAGAGCCATGAGAGTTTAAGCTCTCTCTGTAGACCACTGTCATGGGCATCACTTGGGAGCTCAGCCTTTAGTCTGATTACTCATTCTCTTCTCACTGACTTGAAGAACAGGAATTCTGCTGCACCACAGCATCAGGAAACACCGCTTTCATCATGTATTCAAAAAGTCTTTGCTACCTCCAGATTTCCGTTTTCTCATGTGTACCTGTGAAGTCTCCACCAGACTTTTGTGGAGTAATCAGCAGAGACAACTTTTTCACCAAGTGACCTGGCCTGTTCTCCACTGCGTGTTTGTAGGAGTCACTGCTACCTGGGAAGAACCACGAGACACCCAAGTCCTGACTTACAAAAAGCTATATTTGAAGAAGTGTCAGGTACTCATGCACAGGTTTTATGCTTGATCTTTAGGAAAAGGTTTCTTCTCCCCAGGAAGGGAAAAATTACCTTTGAGAATGAGACAAGATTTGCCTAGAAAGAAAGATTGATAGAGATTTGTCCTGGGCTTAAAACAAGCATCTTGAGAGCTGGAACAGAAGTCAGAAGATTGGTAGTAATGTGTTTGTGTGCCCTGCATAACAACCTGCAAAACCGACAAAAAGTGGGCTAAAGGTCACAAATGTCAAAACACCATTTCCAGTCCTCCCTTCCTACTGGATTTCCCATACAGGAAAATAAGTAGCTGATCATTATGTTACAAGACCAGAATCCAGGAAACGTCTCTCATGGGCAGTCATACCGCGTCAGATGGGATTCCTTGGAGATAGTCTCCAACTGTTGCAGCTCATGTCGTTCCAGCTGGATGGAAGCTTTCCCTGTTATTTGTATTATAATAGCATTTTATAATAAGTTTTTGAAATACTCGGAGTCCCAGCTGACATAAGATCCTTACCATATCATTTGCATGGCTGGGGAGAGAATATCCTGTGGTGCTTAAAGCCTGCATATAAACAATTCAAAATACATTACTCAGAGATCCACAAACTCTTCCCATAGTATGCTGATACCAGCGGTTTCAGCTGATATTATGGGTGCAATGATATGTAATTGTATCAATAAGAACTTTTAATCCACCCCATTAGTTCTGTTAAATGTATCGTCCATAAGCACCACAATCTGACCTGAAACTTCTGATGGATTTCCCCAAGAGAAAACAGCTGTTGACTGAAATTGAATTCTTTCTGCTCATGTGTCTAAAAAAAAACCTAAAAAACAAAAAAACCCTCAACCAAAGTTTTTGTTGTAAAATTTAAATACTCAAATGAAAAACTGTACTGGTTTACACTGAAAATAAGATTAGTCAGGAGCTTAATTTGGCTCTTTTTTATCAGAGCAGGGGAGAAAATAATTTTATGGTTTCTACAAGAGTAACAATTTTTTAAAAGCTGCGAGTCTGTTCAGAATTTCACATTAACTTGACCCTGGTATTTTCAGAAAATACCCATCTGCAACTAATGTGTTCCCTGGTGGAGCTATGGCCTGTCCAGAGGGAGGGAGGGGATGGTGGGAAGGGAGAAAAAGGAGAGTGGACATACCCTCCTCCAGTGCTCGCCCTGTTTGCAGTCCCAGCACCCAGTGCTCAGCTCTGCCTTGCTCCAGCCTTGCCACATGCTGGAGCAGAGCCCCCAGACAGCCTCACAAAGGGCCGCCACAGCATGTCCCCATCTGCTGTCGATTACTGCGCAAAATGCGCCAGCCTCATGTCGTCAGGGGCCAGCACCCTGGAGCTTCTCCTGCTCAACAAAAATACTGAGCAATCTCCAGAGCTGGATGGCATCCAGCCTCCAAGAGGGCTCAGAAGAGTATCTCCTTTGAAGATTCTATAGGTCTGATGATGGATTTTTGAGAACAGCACTGTAAAACTTGCTGGTTTCTAATGGGGAGTCATTAGTCACTGGCAGATTCATGGCATTATCAAACAAACAAACATTATCAAAAAGGCATTATCAAGCAACATTAGAGGAAAGGCGATAAAAGGTGAGTTTTCACACACATCTGAAGTCTACCTGCCCCATGGCAATGCATTTTAAGGACCCCACGTATACCAGGTGTGAGTCATTAACTGTCAGATGGAGTTACTTGGCAGCAATGAGTGAAAGGAAAAGGGAAAGGAAAAGGAAAAAAGGAAAAGGAAAAGGGATATTTCTGGCTTTGGAAAATTTATCTCTTTTTACCTGTTTTGAACCAAATTTTCAAGGATAGGAAATATTAATATGGGTTAAAAAATATTACAGTGTTTCTTAAACAATTACATTTACTTGATGGGGTCTGGCACAGTGAGAAAGTACATAGTGGTAGCTGATTCTGTTATCAGGTAAGAACCTGGAGCGTGACTGACAATGGTCTCAGCCCTTCTAACTTACAACACAGTCTCTCTTGTACAGTGACCTGCCTGTGCCTCTCAGTCCTGTTTTTGTAGTTGATGAATTGTAAGCAATGGCTGGCTTTGCATAAAGCAACTGGAAATTGTGCTGAGCCAGATACAAGCACATTATACCCAGACTTCACTCCTTGAATTCCTGACTCCCCATGGTGACAGCAGTAGCATTTGTCAGCAGAATAATTCTGAGGCTCCATAGAGCCAGGAGAAAACTAATACTAGAGAGGCTGGGTTACAAAAACAAATGAACTTTCAAATTCTGCTAAATAGAAGAAACCAGAACATTAAGAAAGACAGACTGATGTATGTAGTCTGATGATGTCATAAGTAACCAGAGCATCATCTCATCCACTAAATGCTGCCATAATTTCCATTTCTGCTACAGTTCTCTTTCCTCATCAGTAGGTGCCATAGTTTTGGTAGCGTCACTCTTGGCAGAGATCTGTCAAACGTAAATACAAAAGCCACTGATCATCCTAATTATTAAAGTTGTTACAATACAGCTGTTTATATATGATAAAGCAAGATGAGGACACCTTAAATGTAAATTTCCAGTATGAGCCCACAGAAGAGTTAGAAGAACTTGACACTATTATCTATATTCTATAGTTAGCTATATGAGCCATATAACAGAAGAGAACTTCCAAATGAGATTCAAAACATTGAGTGCCATAAAGGAATGACCAGTTGACACAAAACCACATTTTGTCTGGCATGATCTCCAGCAACTCATGTTGACCTGATTTTTAATATTTGTATTTCCGGTCATGTCCAACTTGCCTCAGGCTTTAACCTTTTGCTGTTATCAGGTGCAGAATCTCAGTCGGAGGCAATGTGAAGGAAGTAGCTCATAAGCACTGGGACTAATTGCCAGTAACCTTCCTTTCAGATGATTTCCACTTTGCACGTTTTAACTTTATGCCTAAATACTGTCAGAACTACTGTGCAGCTCATGCTGAATGAAATACTAACGTCTACATGAAAGACAAGTAGTGTGCATAACCTGTCTGCAGGGAAGCCTAAATCTAAGCGTAAACCTTCTGACTCCAGGTAAGAAAGAACATTTCTTGAGAAATAAAACATGACCTCTGCTTAGTTTTGAAAGTATATGGATACTCAGAACCACCATTCACTAATGACTCCCTTCTGTCTGAGGGGCAGGTGTAAGAGGACAAACTGAGTTGGTCCTTTTCCCTTAAAGAAGGAATGGGTAGAGTTCTTTTGCTTCCACAGGCTGCTCCTTTACATCAAACCAGCTGAAATGGAGAGCTAGCCTCTGTTTGATTCAGATGAGAATGGATGACAGGCTTTAAAGCTGCTGGGGTCAGCAGTCATCTAACTGCTCCCATCACTCACAGAGGGGAAGTATGTGATCACATGCACTCAAACAAACAAACAAACAAGATAAGCATTTCTGATAATATCTTTTGTTGTGCCAGGGTTGAAATGTTGGAAGACTGAACTAGCTTTACCTCTTCCCATGAGACCTGTACAGTATGGAAACAGTATTTTTGCTTCCCACTTTTCCACAAAAAATAAGTACACACAGAGAAACACTTCTTGTTATACTTTATAGCAAAACACTTGGCTCTTGTTCCCCCTTATTCATGCTTAACATTGTAGTTTGAGGCAGCAGTATGAGAAGACAGTATAACAAAGGTTCCTCAAGCATTCAGATTTTAAAATCATTTTCTTTGACTGTCTCCAGCTCCCTATTGTATTAGTAAATATTTCAAGCTCAGATTTGGCACAGAACTTAGGGACCAGCCTAAAGCAAAGAGCATGTTTACTTCCTAGTATCTCCAGTGCTTTTAAAACCAAACATGTTTACCATTCAGTTTACGCATGAACCTCCCACAAGTGAGTGGCGTAGAACTCATTCCAAAGCCTTGTGGAGTCAACAATGTGTTACATTAATATTCTTGGTTTCAAAACAGACAATTCAAGAGAGAGCCTTGCTACTTCAGTGTGGAAATTTACCAGAAAGGAACTTCAAACTGCATAGCAATCAAATTACAAGTGTTGGACAAAACCAGAATCTCTGAGGTTCTCTGGAACCTCTCTCTGGAACTTGCTTTGTAGTGGGGATAACACTGGGTTAAAGAATTTTTCTGCTTGACTTTGCTATCTTCACAATCCTTGAGAGGTAAAGCTAGAGCAGAGTCCGGCATTTCTGGAAATTCAGTCTTTATATTCTGCAAGTTAATAAATGGATTACACTTTCCTATAGAGACAATCCACTAGAGTGCAGGCTTTATCTGCAACTGGAAGAAAAGAAATAGTCAGTACCTCTGTACACGCTCCTCTGTTGCATGTAGAACAGCCAATGATTACCAAGCAACTCCACAGCACAGAGGAGAGCATGGAGGCGCAGTGCGCTTCAATTTCCAGGGAGATGGAAACGTCCTGAGGCTGCACACATGGCTGCATGCCAAAGCACAGATCTGCATGCCTCTCCCACAGTGTCCTCTCTGATTTTAGGGTGTTGTTTCAAGTTTTGCTAGGGGTCCACCTCTGAGTCCAGCTCATTCCTAATTGCTCTGCTTTTGTCCCCCTTGCTAGAGGTCATGTGGGAGAGACTGTTAGCTATGCGTGTTGAAAGTTTGCATTTCTAGTAAAGTTTATGAAGACTTTTTGTCCAAAACATTCTTGAGAAATGCAGCTTTGCCAAAACTCTTTGTTTTATGAAAGCACATCAAATCCAGGAAAACATTCCCATTTCAGAAAAAGACAATGTAACCTTTCATTTCTCTTAACTTTTTTTTTTTAAGAAAAATCTGGTTTTCATCTTTGTTCTTCTTTTACTTCTTGCTTTTTTTTAATACACTTATCTCAGAAGGTGAGGAAAAAGTATTGAAAACCTAGAAGGAGAGGGATGGGAGTAAACAAAGAAAACAGGGAGGGAACCCTCTCTCACTTTCCTCTTCCCCCATGTTTTGTTCTGACCTGTGTTCTTTAATGGAGAAAGAAGCACAGCCTCCAACATGTTTTTAATTTGAGTCAGCTTCAAAGAAGGGAAGGCAGGGCCCTTAACATCTCCCTGCCCAGATGTGCAGCAGTGGGCTGCACAGATGTGTAGCCCCCTGCCAGCCCCCTCCAAATCTCCTGGGGCAGGGACCTGGGAGTGTCAACATCCCCAGTGCCCCATGTGCCTCCCAGGCACCTCAGGATGTCAGTTCCCCAAACTGGTCACAGGTTCCTCAGCCACAGCTTGCTTGCTGCCCCACATTCTTCCTCACCCAGGCAGAATAAGGCCCCTGAAATAAACCCACCAGGTTTTATGTAATCCCGTTAGACACATGTGTAGGGTAGTTTGCTGCCCTGGAGAAAAGTATGAGTGGTTTCGGATGTGTGTCCGCAAGCAGAATTTACAGGTCTTCTGGACACTCTTATATGGCAATTAGTAGCCCTAGAAAGAATACAATATTCTGTTAAGCAAAATACCATGTTTCACCTACAAGAGCTTTCTGCCATGGTTAAATTTCAAGGTGATCAGGGAGTCTGAGGTAGCAGAAGTCTGCAAGCTCAAGGCAACGAAATTTCATTTTTCAAATAAGAGTGAAATAAGTACAAACAACAGCGGGTGAAGTATTTGAACAGGTCATCATGACAGGGCAAAGCTACCCCTATGCTTATGCTTATGAAAGCAATTGAAAATGGACTTTCATCACTGCCAGTTTATGAGGCTGCCATTAAAAAGTAATTGCAAAGTAGTTTCATCTGGTAGTGTAGATGTTTAACCCTGGCAGGCAACTAAGTACCACGCAGTCATTTGCTCACTACAGCCAGCTGCCATTGCGGGATGAGGAATGGAATCAGAAAAAAGGGAAAACCCGTGGATTGAGATAAGAACAGTTAAATTATTGAAATAAAATAAAAGTAATAATTGTAATGAGAAGGGTCATGCTGGTGAGGAAGGGGTTAACTTTCAGGACAGAAATGTGGCTGCAGATATAGTGCTAATAAAACTCTTGCATTTAGCTTTTCATATCATTAATTTCTCAACTTTTCTTTCTGCTGCAACCCTTTAGTGGGTGCAGCTGGTACCACTCACACACCATCCCACTGATTCCTGTGATTTTAAAGCTCAGTGGATGATAGCATTTAGACATGCAGCAGGCCGATTTGTGGGTGTGGACGTGGCAGCAAGCTGTGAAGTGCTACCATTTGGCAGCTGTCTCGCAGAAACCCCGTTATTGACAAGCATGAGTGCACACCTATTGTGTTAGGAACATTTCTTGGAGCCTTTTGCTAATTTCACACCTTGATTCTTTGTAATGATGAAGGTGCCTTTCACATTTTGTAAAGTGTAGACTCTGGTGGTGCCACTGCTCATTTCAGTTCTGGTAGATAGATTTGGAACAGGGCCATTACGTTCAGTTTTGAAAAAATTAATTTCCACCATTAACGTTCATGGACCACATCTGCTAGTTTTATTTCTCAGTTTCTTTTTAGGTTTCCATCATCTGGTGTTCACGATCATATGGATTTATGTTTGACTGTCAGTGGTTCTTTTTGTTTATCTTTTGTTTATATTTTGTTTTATTCTTCCACACAATTACTGGACTCCCACAGTCTGGGCTTGATGTCTCTGCTCAAGTCTCCTTGCTTTGTGACGTGACAGAAGATGGAGAGAAAGTGTTCTGCTGATTAGAAGAGAATGCCATTAGAATGAATTTTGCCAAAATTTCACGATTTTTCTTGTTGTCTCTGATTTTTAAACTTCTTTGTAGAATGAGACTTCGAGCTGCCTTGGAACTGCTCTAAATAACTGTTTTGGACCTCCGGTACCCACAATGTTAGGAAAAGACTAGGTTGAAAATCATCTTTAAACAATTCTAACTGCATTTAATGCTCTGACATAGGAAACCAGCAAAACCAAAGTATCTTAAAATTTACCTCAGTCTCAAAGCCCAATGACAATAAGAATATTTTTGCCTGTTGCCTCTAGAGAAATTCCCATCGTTACAATATGCATAAAGATATTTGTTTGTATGTCTATATTCTACATTATGTCAAGGGGTAACTATTTTAAAAGAATGGGCTATGAAGACTGAACATTACTAATTTTTGTTTTGTTTTGTTGTGTTTTTTTTTTTAATGGAATCTGCATTTCTGCTAAAGTCAATCTGGCTGACAACAATTTAAAACAGGTATTTTTACTACATCCTGTAATGAGAATTCCATATATTGTCCAATGTGTACTTCTAAAATTTGTCCTCCTAGTGCCATTTTCTGTATTTCTGCCATGCAGCTTTTTACTGGGGGTTCAGAAAAGCCAGCACTTTCATGTTTACTGTGAACGCAAAGGGTACTAATGGCTCCCCAGTCCACCCTGACTGAGTGCAGGTGACGAAGCAGAGGAAGCACTGCTACCGAGGGATGCACCAAGAGACTTGCACCTGGCTGTGTCTTTGAGGTGTGATTGCAACAGGAGTCTGGACTGGAACAGAGATCCTGCATGTGTCCCCCTGTCCCTCCTTAATGCCTGCCCCACCACAAGTGCTGAGGGCTCTGACGGTGACATGCACCAGCCCAGTCCAGCAGCCGAGGTCAGAGCCCCCTGCAATTGCAAACCTGCTGCAAATGCCGCGCACACACCTGCTCTGGGCCGCAGCAGACACGGACCTCCTGAGAAAAGAACAATACTGCATGTTGTCAGGAAGGTGGGTGGAGAGGGTTGGAGAACAGAGGGAGAAGGCAGAACAGGAAAGCAGCTGGATGCCTTTTTTTTATTTTACATTTTTTTCCAAATGGAAGACATTCTATGCTTCCTCCAGCAATGTAAGAGGTGCTGCTGAGGTGCTGAAAGGGAAGAGGGAGGCATAAATAGAAGGGTGAAGGGGGTGCTTGAAAAAGGAAATTCGGACCAAGGAGAGAAAACCTGGAACTGTTTCAAAGCAAACCTTCCCTTAACTATGGCAGCTGGCCTGTAAGCCTAAACAGGCTATGTAATTTGCTGTAGCTCAAACCCTCTAATTTAGCCACTAGGTGTATTTGTACAGAAATACAGAACTAAAAGCAATTCAGAGCATGTCAGGAAGTGGAGTATGTGTTTCTTGGGACTCTGTCTGGTTGAAGTACACTTAACTACCTGTTTGGGAATATAGGTTTGGCAAACAGCATAGCCAGAAAAAAAAAAAAAAAAAAAGATTATTTTTACTTCTGAAATCCTCAGTCATTAGTGAGCTGTGCTGGAAGCATTAATGAATTACCATTCAGACATTTATTCAGAAGCTGTCACCACAATGTAGCCATGGTACTGTTTGAAAAACAGGGAAGAAGTCACTCTTCAACTTAGGAATAGTCAGAGGAGTATTGAAAAATACGTGGAGGTCCAAAATCTTTGTTTGTTGCAGGATTTGCATTCATCTGTCAGGCTTTTTTTTCTTCTCTCAAGCAGTAATTCATAGACATCCTCATAAATCCCATTATTTATGGTGGGACAGCATGCAGAAACCAGTGATGCTAACAGTATGATTATCCTGCTTTTCCTTCTGCTATCAGGAAAGAAACCACTGCAGTGTATATTGGGGTGAGAGCCTGACACTGATTTTTTGGGGCTTGGCAGCATTTTGAAGCAGCAGGTTGCTGCTGAAGGTAAGGATTACTTGTATAAAGCCAGTGCCCTGGAGTGTCTTTTGTGGGCTGGATCCACACAGTGTGCTATAGTGCATGAAGTAGACAATAAAAATCATGTTTAAGAGACAAAAATGGAAGTAAGAAATAAGAAACCACAAATGGGAACAAACAGGAAAAGACTGCAAAACAGTAAGACCACATCAAACAGGATATAACGCTGTGCTTTTGGCACCAATGACCTCACTCTCTTTTGGTCCTCCAGTATTACCTCTCTCAGTGCCATTTCCTGAAAAGGTCAAACTTCTTTACCTAAGACACTTTATTCTCACAACATTTCACCCGCAGATGTTGCTGGTGCTTTCCACATGGAAATGAGCACCCTGAGTTTTAAAATAAGGTCACCCACACTAGCCATCACAAGTGTGAAATATCAAGCACCATCAAAGTGCTAAATGCACTTGATTGGAGCCCACATCTGGTTTAAGCAGATTGCACCTGGATCAGCTACAAGTTTTGAACCGGCTTATTACTGGGTGTACAGTTTGTGCAGGAGTGCTGGAGAGGTTTTTCATGTATCTATACACGCAGACATGGGATTTTAAATTTATAATAGATTCAGGGGGTTGGTTTGTTGTAGTTAGAGCTATTCTGTACTATTTTTTAATTTTGCTACTGCATGCTGGAGGACAATTTTAAATGCTGTAGCTTGTGAGAGTTTTTATACAATTTAAATACAAAACCTGTTGAGGGGTTATCTGTCCTGTACACCTGATAAGACAGAAATGGACGTGTAATAGATAATTTTTAGTATAGTTCATATATTGGCCCAGAGTCAAGAGTTATTAATTTGTCTGTTGTTCATAGGTTGTAGTTTTTACTTAGAATAGGTAATCTTTTAGTCTATAGTTAATAAATAACTGACATAGTTACAGTATCTGTTATTGAGACAAGAATATTTGCAAATATTAAAGCAACTTACATAATGCTTGTAAAAGCTTTCATTTCCTTAATGGCTGGACCAAATGTAATCATGAGTCACCTAATGGCCTGGAATGGGGATGTCCTTTGTGCACCCAAACGCACAAGCTTATGAAGAGGATAGGTGAAGAAAAAAAAGTGGTTTGGTTTACTGAGGAATCCATTTCTGGCTGTTGTGTTTACTTGTAAAAACTTCCCAACATGCTGAAAGGCAATTATCTGCCATTGGGTATGTACTGAAAATCTGTGGCATGACAACAAAGATCATAATTCATATTTAAGAGCATGGGGTCACAGCTGTGGTCACTTCCCTGGGCTTTTGATCAGGTTTGTGGATGGAGTGGAAATTGCTGCAATGTGATGGATGATCTTGGGCTCCCACAGTAGGGACAAACCTGGCAAAAATTATTGTCAGGGGAGATAGGGTCTGAGCATGGTCATTAAAATGGAAACTTTTAAGTGCTTCCATGCCATCAGCAGGACCCTAATAGCAAAAAATGTGATACAGTTAGCTTTGCTTCGGCCTCTGTGGATGTGGAAACACAAAGGGTTTATGCCCTACTGAAGGCATAATCAACAAGAATTAAGCAAACAGAAGCAGCAAAATTACTCCTTTGGTTTTCATCTCCATTCTTATCTACAAACCACCAGAGGAGCTGTTTGCTGAAGATGTTCTGATGACAGGATGATACTGTCGTGATAGCAAGCGCATATCCCAGCTTAAACATGTGTACTTGGGAAAAGAGCACTGCTGTATTTCCCACACATGGGAGAAACAAACGGTCTTCCCTCAGGTTGACTGCACATCAGATGATCTGGGTAGATATTGCCTCCCTGCAAGACTTTCTGGTTGTGCTGCTGGCCTGCGACAGAGTGTTCTCAAGGACTACTGATCCCACACTCTTGTTTGCTTTCCTGAGATTAGGGGATTTTGTGTTCTGTTATGAAACCAAGCTCCCTAAATCACTGTGAGTTTTCTAAATTTAGATGCAGTCTTTGGTACTGGGAGTGTTCAGATTTCTCTCCATTCTGGATGAATTTCCCCTTCATGTAATCATTTCAGGATGACATGAAATATTCATGAAGAAGTTATTCCAGGCCAACATGTAGCTAAGGTGTCTAACCCATCTTTCAATGTGTTTAGTGTTCACCTACACCTCTTCTCTATCCAAAATTTGGAGTTTTGTACTCAAGCACTGGCATCCCTGAAACTTGTGTCACTCAGCTGACCCCTCTTGCTTCCATGTTTCACATTCCATGGGATGGTTCACAGTCAGGATGCAGAAGAGCTGCTTATTGCAATTGTCCAAGGCAAACATGTTCCTTTTCTGTGCACAATTCTTCAGTGAAACACCTGCAGCCTGGACAAGAGCATCCTGGTACTTAGTTCAGCCCTCTGGCTGTTAAAGGCCATTTAAAATAATAAGGCTACAGCTCAGGCTTGCCTGAGGGCAGTTGCAAAGGCCAGCTCTCTACACATCCTGGTCTGGAAGCTGCTCTTCCCAACAAGCCCACAAAGAAGTTCTCAGTGTTGGCACCTTCCCCATGTTTCCTGGGGTTGAAAGAGGACTTGATTTACATTGAGTTTCAAACTAAGCAGATTGACATCAAAGCAACGGAAATCAGGCCCCAGTAAGTGGTTTATAAATGCAGCCTAAGTGTTTTGAATCAAAACAGTTCTTTCAGTGAATTTGGAGGGGTACGTCTGTTGTCCTTATCATTGTTAGTTTCTGTCTTGAAAACACTGAAAGGTCACTCACATGAAATCCACTCTGGGGATCATTAGAAAAAAAAGCTTCCATTCCTGAATAAAACCCCTTACCGGTAGGCTTTTCCTGTTCTTTTTTTGCATGGTATTGCTTGGAGAGGATAGTAATCTAAACAAGAAAGGTACGTATGGATTCTCTCAGAGAAACCTCCTGTGGGTTGTATTGTACAATATTAAGGAACAGAAACTCAGCTCATGCATGCTTTTCTCATCCCAGACAGAGAAGACAAGGCTCTGCTCTGCACAGTTGTTGCAAACAGCCTCTAGACCGCCTCGTGCCCCTGAACAAAGAGCTTATGCAGAGGCACCCAGTGAGGACCAGATGTCTGACTCATAAAGTACTTAACTGAAATGACAGCAATATATAAATTTGCTGGATGTTTGTTTTAGCAAATGTGCTATCTCGTGTGTGTATATCTCTAAGCTGTCAATGACAACATTTCCTTTCAAAGCTGAAAGAACAGTGTCTTTTTGTAGCACTGGTGTACCTATGGGCTGCACCAAATAGCATAGAACAAATACAATGTTACAAGGAAGGAGGAAGGAAAATCCAACAACTTTTGAAATAAACCTTTTGCATAATTGAGCATCTGAAGCTTCATGGAGTACATGTGTATAAACACAGCACAGAAGAAGATAAATAAGTCTTCATTAAAGATTTTGTATTACAATTGACCCAAACAACAGAATTATTTCAAATCCAGACTTCATCCAGATTTAACTTTTACAAATGGATCTGGGATATCTGATCAGCTGAACTTGAAACAGCAGGGCTGTTACTCAGGAGCTGATGCACTGAGGTGTTCAAAAGAAGCACTGTGCCTCAGAGCACTCTTGCTTTCTCTCTTCATCCACCTGAAATGGCTGGGTAGGCACAGTGATGTCATCCTGTTGATGTGACCAGTACGGGAAGGAAAAAATTTCCCCAAGAACAGCTTAGACTATGATAAACTGAGGTAAAGAATGAAGTCCAAAAACACAAAGGTGCTTCTGTCTTTGTCTGCCATTGAAACCCTTCAGAGGTGGACACCAAGACTGGCTTGATGGGTATGAGCATAAATGCAGAAGGTTGTGCTTGCAGCAGACCCACTGCCAACCTAGAGGGAAGATGTCTGCTGAACATATGCAATGGGGTGCTTTCTGCAGAAAACCTTTATCTCCAGAAGCCTGAATCTCCATTTCACAGAACATGAAATAACAGTATTTTTTATTAAGTCCAACCCAGAATGGAGGCAGATTTTCCCACCTGCTATGGAAATAGGAGAAGACTCTTACACTGGTGGCTGTTATTTTCATCACAGGCAAAAAGACAAGACCTGCTCTTCCCCACATTAATGAATGAACCAGGGAAGATTTTTTTTCACTCTACCAAACAAGCCTTTGTAGAGGCTCACAACAGGAAATCCTTCATTCTGATACAGAATGAAATTTCATATGAATTTTTTCTCAAAACATTATAGATTTGGTAAATTCTTCTTTCAGATTCAACTAATCTTTTCAAAATGAAAAATTCAAACAGTCCTTTTTCCCTGAACTTGATTTACAAGAGAACTTCCAAATAAATAAAAAAAAATCAGTCATGATTGAAACTCTTCTTTGAGCAATATTGCCATTAAAATGTTACATTTTCAACAGCCATAAGGCAATATCTTAAGCTTCTTACTTTGGCTAGGAACAGTCAGTGAAATGTAGCTCACTGATGAAGTAAGTGAAACTGTATAAATATTCTGTAAATTACTCGTCACAATGAGCCGTCTGTCTAAGCAAAAAAAGCTTGTGTTATAGTCCAGACAATACTGAGAATTTTCTAGCATTGACCTTAGAGAAGACATACAGCATAGCCCAAATCCAAACATGACCAAGCTAAGTGCAAGCAAACCAGGGGTGCTTTCCTTTCATTAGACTTTCTCCCTGACCTCTGGATGACAAGGGCATAGAAAGAGGAAGCAATTTTTCTTCTGTCCTTGGGGAAAGAACATTCGAAAGAGATTTCCTGTGACTGGTCTACATCATTTCTCTGGTGCCTGATGTGAAACTCTGGAAGACCACCTTTTTTTAGCATCCACCACGAGCATTTATTCACTTTTTCTCTATGAAGGGCCCTGTGTGAAATTCACTAAAGCTTTAGGTGGGTACTGCAGGTAGCTGGATGGGATCGATCAAAGTATTTTAGCACTTTAGAGAAAAGAAATGTCTTAGTGGAACAATTGTACCAAAGTCAATCCTTCTGATCTCCTTAAATTTAAAATGATTTCCCATCTTTCCCTTGCTAGGGGCTGTAAAGGTCAATTAATAAAGTTCAATACCTTATCCTTCTTAAAGAGTTTTGTTGAAAGTTTGAGAAGAGAAGGCCTTTTTTTATCTATGATAAGTTTATAAATATATTTACTACCTCAATTTTTGTCATTTCAAGTTATCACATGCATTATAGAAATAACACTTCTTGTGTACCTCCAATCCTTTTGAGTTGTGGCCTGTTTAATCATGGTAAGGCCATAAGCCAAACTCTTTGTTCTCAGAGTCCTGGGTTCCCAGGGAGCCCTTGGCTATGACCAGCAAGCCAGAAGTTAGTGCTGGACCTCTCTAGACTTCTCTCTCTGGTGCATCCACATAAGGGCAATTTATGATTCTGCATTTCCTACCAGAAGGCCTTCTTAATGTGCAGCACAGCTTTCCTTTTGTTCAACCTGGATGAATAGAATGCCTCAGCATTCTCTATCTTCTTTCCTGTTGTGCAAGTTCCTGTACTGTAAGGAAGCACCCACCAAGAGTATCGTGGTTTACATAAGCGTTTTACATGGTAACATAAGCAATATTATCTTACACAGAGCCCCAGCTGCACGAAAATAGAAACAGTGAATGAGAGAAGTGTGAGAAAACAATTGATTCCTACACTAAACAATTGACCAAAAATACACTGCTGAGCTCTTTTAAATATGGGGCTCTCAGATGTTGCAGTATTAATTATGAGACTAACCTAGTAGTCATATTTCTCAGAGAACCAGACATGTATTACATTTACGGGTGATGTCAGACTACAGCTATTATCAGGGTAGAATTTAGGATCAGCATTAGCATTTCAAGGAGGCAAAGAAACAATACGTAATGTTCACAGGCATCCTAATTTTCCCTTTCCTTTGTGCAAACTGAGAATGTTAAGATCACAGTTTCACAGGCTTCAGAGACACAGCACTAAGAATACAACTAGATGCAGCTCTGGTGAGGGATTAGTATGGAGAATATGGCTGGGATATGAGGGAAGGAAGGACATGAAAGCAGATTGGAATACACTGACATTTTGAGCTTCATATTGTAACACATTTCTGGAGCTATTTTTAGGGTTCAAGGAGATGAGGAAAAACTAGAGGTATGGTGAAACTGGAAAATTCAGGAAGGATCAGCTCTGCTGTGCTGAGAGCTGCCTTCAGCCTGGGTCCATATTTTCTGGTTCAAAAAACTGGTGGTGTTATAGTACAATGACCAAGCATCTTAATGTGATTTAGGCAGTTAGAACTGAGTGGCCATCTCTGTTGAAGACATTCAGGACAAGTTTCCAAAGGGAACTGAAAAGAAATAGGCATCAGTTACAGGGATGCCTTTAAGTCTTCCATTTTTAGTGGTCTGTAAGCTGTGTCTGGGGGGATTATAATTAGTATTTAGACTTCATAAAATTGATTAACTGGGGAGACAGAGGTGTTTAGAAAAATTGCCCAGTTACTTTCTTTTTGTTTCATGTTTGTGATGGGATTGGTGTCAAGAAAGGGATACAAAAAGTTAAAGCAAAAAAGCATTTAAAATTGCCAGATAATCTTGTTTAGAACTAGTGGCAGTACACTTGGTCCCAAAATTAGTTTTAATTGTGGATTTCATGTATTTTGTATGACTTGGACAAGTGTCAGGTGTCAGGTGTTGGTTTATGTAGATAATTGGAAGAAATGTAGAAAAAGGTCACCAGATAAGTGGGAAGTTAGTATCACCATTATGTCTAAGATATTTTGTTCTGAGGTTCATTCATATCTGTGACATAAGGTTCACGTTTAGAGTATTCCTAGTGCTGGAATTAGCAGTGTTGTGGTATTTGAAGGAAGAAACCATCGAGGAAGTGCTGATTTCTGCTTTAATGTCACTGAACTAGGTTTCAGTTTCTAAAAATCCTCAGCACAGGATGATGTTGAGGTTTGGGTTTCACAGAGGTCAGCAGACCAAATGTAAAACTGTTGCTAAAACAAGGGCTGTGATTAAGGTTGAAGTTCAGGGTGGGAGAAAAACATGGAAGGAAAAGAAAAGCCTAAGAATACTACAGTAGCCTAAGTTAGGATCTTGTGTGGCTTGCTGCATATTTTTACCCCTTAGGGTTGTGGTGTGGGTGAGGCTTTGTCCTAGATTAGTGGTGATACTCTGTTAGGAAAAGTGAGTGAAAGACTACAAAAAAGAACAAAATCAGAAAACACAAAGAGTCAAGGTCAAGCAGCTCATGGAAGGTGTTTGAACCTGGGCCAGTGTTTTCTTCTTGCTGCATTCTCCTACTCTGAAGCCTAACCCTGAGCACCCAACACCTTTCCAGTAGTCCCATGGCTCTTCCCAACTCTTTCCTGATGTTAGTGGCCCAGGCAGAGAGGATCCTGGGCTCTGCTGAGATGCACACACAAGGCAGATTGGAAGAGGAATATAGTTAATATCTTAATATTCCCAAATATTTATGGATTAAAAGTAGTTAGGAGACTAGCTCTTGCACTGTTCCTTAATTCTGCCCAATTACATGACCTCTGCTTCTAACTCCAGTTTAACGCTTTACTTTGATGTCTGATCCTAGCTGTAAATTAATTCATCATTAATTCAATATGTGAAAACACTGAAAGACAAGTGCTGAAGGAGTTTTTATGATAATTAAATGGCCTTTAGGTGTGATGTTGATGACACTTGGGACTTTTGTTTGTCACAGTCTTAAACCAAGACATAATTCTCACAATACAAAAGCTTTAGTCTCAAGGCAGCTGAGAATCTCAAGCCTGAAATATGACAAAAAGCTTTTTGGACATCAATCCTCAAATTCTCACTGCAGACCACTTACCACATTTTCGTTGCCAGAGCCTTTGAATAAGCAGTCCAATTGTGAAAACCAGAGTTAAATTAATATAAACAGAAGACACTCTATGTAAAAAGGAATTTTAAAAAATGCTGGGAAAAACTACCCACTGTGCTCCTGTTGGGGGTTGAGGAGGTTTTCTTTTTGTGTGTGTGTGTGTTCTTTTCTTCTCCTCTCAAAGGAATTTTTTCCCCATGTTAAGGAACGATTGCTGAGTACTTAAGAAAAACAAAGGACCTAGCCAGCCACAAGGGAGGGGCCCAATTGTCCCTTTTTTTGGTCTTGGTGGCGTCTTCTCAGGTGGGGGAGCAGAGACATCTCGAGATTTAGAACTGGAAAAAAGAGGTGGGGTAGAGTGCTTGGGATTCATTTGCTCTCCTGGCGTTTGGAGGGAGCGGAGATTACAGTGGCCGTGGGGAGAACTCATCTCACTGCGAGGCCGTGTTTTCTGCTGTTTGTCCTCCTGCCCTGCCNCTCCCCAAGTCTCTATATCAGAAATGTACTTGTAAGTGAATGTTGGTTAGACACCCAAGCTTTGCCAATGAATGGCAAGTTTAAAACAGAGACACACATTGTGATCAGTCACAGATTTCCTTCTTTAATATCTTCATGCTTTATGGAAATAAAAGCCCTTATCTGGGTCTCAAAGCATAGGAGGACAGAAAGTTTAAACTGTTGCATGGACTCTTGTTGGAAACAGCCTATAGGATACTATTGGTAATTTTTTGCATTATAATGACTTCAGAAAAACAGAACACCAGTTTAAGGTTTTTGTTATTTCTCCCACAGTCTAGTAATATCTAGAAAATCTAAATTAAAAAATCAATACATACACCTGTTTTGCAGACAATGGTTTTTTATAAGGCAGGTGCTGTATTGTGCAGGTAACAAAATTTGGGGATTTCTAGTAGGAAGGATGTATTTCTCAGCCTACATTTAGACATGAAACCTGGGAGCTTGAAAAAAACTAAACAAATGCCAAAGTCCACACGCATGCAAGATCTCAGATTCATCTGTTTTATCCTGAATTAACCAGAACTCCAATTTATCATAGACTGAACCCTCGCTCTAATATGAAGGTTAGCCTCCATAGCACTGTGACATCTCCTAAGCTTCAGGGTGGATAAGTGAGAACCAGGATGGGTGAAATGCCATTACTGTTTAAGTAAACTTTGAAAAAACCTTCTAGGTCCTCAAGGGGAGAAAAAGCAACTTCAAATCCTCCAGGGGGAAAAAAAAACAATTCAAAAAGCCCATAAGGTGCATGTCAAGAAGATGTGCAGATGAGAGGAAAGTTGTGTTCCCTGCATCCTTTGCTCTCATTTCTGTCCAACAAAACCAGTGAGTCCTCCACTGGGCCCCATGTGACAAGTGTCTTTCGTCCTCCCTCGGCAGGGGAGTCCTTCACTGTTGGCTGCTGCCATGGGGGATGCATGCTGTGAGCAGGCATTCTCTGCATCCCCGTAACAAAGCACATTCCCGGCTGGATTATTCATACTCCACTGGCTTCTGTTTTTCTTCATGTGCACTCATTTGCAAGCCATTAAACAAGAGACACAAAGCTGTCTATAAAATTGGGTCACGTGTGTGTTGCCCTGTCAAGCCATTGGGTTTGCCAAAACCAGGATTTTCCTGCCATTACAATGGATTTTTAAAGCCCCATCCGTGACAAAACATTAACAACAACAACAACAAAAACGGGGGAGAAATGAGGAAAGGGAAAAAAAAATCTAACCAATTCCCCCATTCCAAAAACCTGTGGTGCCAAGAAATAAAGGTGCTGTGACACTTTTTTGGTGTACAGAAGTACTGTTCTTCACCATGATATTTAATTTCCAACACAAGCTGATGCTTCTTACTATATTTAATTCTTTTCTAGCCAAGATGCATGTGGAAAGACAATTTTATTTTTTACAGAATATTGGTTTTGTGCAGCAAAAACATCTTCTGGGCTGAACATGAACTGAGCCCTGGGATCAGAGAGTAGGTAAGCATTTACCCAAATCATGTCAAATTCACTGCTGCTGACATTCACCCAGGACTTCCAACTCCAGGCATACAGCATCTCTTCCTTTCCACGAACTTCAGATCATTCCTGAGCTCAGGGATCTGGGGAAAACCATGTCAGCTTCAGTGGGGTAAGAAGCGTTCTGGAATGATAAATTCCCTGAGGCAGGACAATCTTAAAGGGAAGCCAAGGAATGAAAGCTTCCCAAAATGATGTTGTTGGAATATTTTTGTTAAAAAGCAAAAGTTTTTTGCCCCTGATAAGAAGAGATTTATCCTGATAAGTGGACAAATCCAGGCAATTTGGCTGTGACCACTGCTGGCAAAGTAGGAAAGTGTCTCATACGGGGCAGAAGGGGAGAATGAGACAAGTCAGAGGTTGTTCTGAGCCACACCTGGGAGATTTTACTTTCAGGTGGAGGAATGTCCTCAAAAGGAGAGGAGCACTGTCATCCCCGTGTACAGATCTAGATTTCATGAGAATTTTGGGGGAAATTATGTGTTAACCCAACAGAAAATCTTAAAAAATATAACACTTCTGCTTTCCCCTTAGGGATGCTGTCATCCGGCACCAAGCGACTGTGAGACTAGAAGTATGGTGGGAGCATTGGGTCTGGGCAGCAGGACCTGTGCTGGTTTTCTCACCCAAGGTAAGGTAAGAACAGTCAATAAAACTCTCAGCCTGCTTTGCTGTGAATGGTTATGTACTGTCTCGGTGCTGACTGTGAACAACACCACGAAATTACTTCTAAGAACAGCAGGCCAGAACCTTAGCATTGTCAGATGTGTACCTGTTGCATTGCACTAAAGCCTCTCCTATTTTCTGCCCATCTGCTGTCTCTCTTGCAGCACACATGGAACAGGAATACCAGACAGAAACCGGTGAGGTCATGAGTGATTTATCCTTCCTTCCTGTGGTGCTGCACTCTGGCTGCTGGGACCAGCAACAGAGCACACTGACAAGGTCTCCATCACGAGCACGTTCTGGAGGGCCAGAAATGGCTGTTTCACATGAGCCTGGGCCAGATCACAGCCATGGGCAGAATTCATCTGAAATTTGAGGAGATGTTCTGATAATTTTGATGACAGATTCAGCTGTAGGAAAAACTAAGGTCTTGTTTGGGTCCAAAGTGTGCATGTGAAAACCTACATTGGCATTATCCAATAAAGAGACCCACTGTTTGGGTCAGTGCTCCTCCTAGCGAGGTGAAGCTGCTGTTGAGTAGGCATTTCGGTGTGAGCAATGAAGTAACAGTCTGCTCTGAGCACCGTTTTAATTAGCATTAATATTTTTGGCCTTACTTTACCTGTGAGTTATATTTGTTCTTTTATAAGGTAAGGACATGAGCTCCACCTGAGAGCTCTATGTAGTAGGATGCTTTGTACACATTATTAGTTCTGGGTTTTGGACATAATAAGTTAGTTTCAGCTACTGCAGCTCTGCCTCTGTTGCTTGTGGTAGTTACACTGGAATAAACTTGAGTCAGTGTTCTTAGCAGTATCTCCGATATTCCTGCATTATTTGATGGGTGGGGCTGAAGGCATAATACAAGATATTTCATTTTCTCACTGAGTATTATTTCATAGCTTTCCTTTGCTAGGCAGAAGTCTGGGTGAAAAAAAAAAAAAAAAAAAGGAGCCTACCCCCACTTCTAACTCTTCCTGGATTGAGAGCAGCCCTGAAGAGAAGGAGTTGGGGGTATTGCTGGGTGAAAAATTCAACATGACCCAGCCATGAGCACTCCCAGCCCAGAAAGCCAAACGTGTCCTGGGCTGCATCCAAAGCAGCGTGGGCAGCAGGGGAGGGAGGGGACTCTGCCCCTCTGCTCTGCTCTGGTGAGACCCCACCTGGAACAGAGCACCCAGCTCTGGGGTCCCAGCACAGGAAGGACATGGACCTGTTGGAGTGAGTACAGAGGCTGGCCATAAAGATGATGGCTGAAACACCTCTCCCATGAAGACAGCTGAGAGCATGGGAGTTGTTCAGCCTAGAGATGAGAAGGGTTCAGGGAGACCATATAGCACCTTCCAGTATATAAATGGAGCCTACATGAGAGCTGGTGAGGGACTTTTGACAAGGGCATGTAGTGGTAGGATAAGGGGTAATACCTTTAAACTAGAAGAGGGTGGGTTTAGATTAATTATCAGGAAGAAATTCTTTACTGTGAGGGGCTTGAGGCACTGGCACAGGTTGCTCAGAGAAATTGTGGATCCCCTAAAGTTTTTAAGAACAGGCGGGATGGGGCTTTGAGCAACCTGATCCAGTGTAAAGTGTCCTTGTCCATGTTGGAACAAGATGATCTTTAACGTCCCTTCTAACCCAAACCCTTCTATAATTCTATGATTTTGGAGGGACAAGCAAGCAGATGGGCAATGCCACAGCATACCTGCAATATCCCTGCTATAGTCCTGATTTGTCAGACTGCTCCTCTGGCTCTGCCACAGATCTGTGCAGCCATGGGAGGATCACACACTCCTTGCTGTTGCTACTTGATTCCTATTTTACAAAACTGAGCTTTGGATAGCCTCGGTATCACTTACTGAAAATGTTTAAAGACTCCTCTGGTTGGATGGACCATCTTACAGCCTGTTTCAGGAGAACATTTTCATTATTTCCCCTATCCATGACAGGGGTAATTTTCCTGTGCCATCAAATAATAGACAATAACTTGTTTTCTGACAGTGGAGGAGCCTGGATGAAATTTTTATTTATTTCTTAGAAATCTGAGTTAGCTTCTAAGCATGAAAATACATATGACCTTAAACATCATTGTAGAATATCTCACAGATATTAAGCACAACTGCTGATCCCAGTGTGTAAGTATTCAAAGGATTCCATATGGGGCATAACCTTTCTTGGGAGTGGTGGTGCAGATTGCCTTGTAGCTCCTGTGTTATGGCATTGGAAGTCTAGATACGTAACTAAAATATAGCAATAGATTTTTGGTGAAAGAAACCTTATATGAGACTAAAACAGTCTCATGAACATAGATAAAATACCTTAACAAGGCAGAAGACCTGTCTCAGTGTCTTACTGACATATATATCTTTTGTTTGTTGTTGCTCAGAACAAAAGCCTGACTACATGCATGTACACACATATATACACACATGGACAGACAAATGTTTAACACTATTTCAACATGAAATAATAGCAAACACGCTAGTGTTGTCCGTGGGAAGATGGTCAAACCTGCTGCCAGGAAGAGGAAATGCTTTACATGTAGAAAGTGTAAGATGTACTCAACTTAGGAGTAAATCCTGAATGTCCAGGTATATCTGAGATATTTCCAGGGAGATTTTGCTGTCACTTTGAAAAACAGTGAAGGTTCTGATAATAGGAACAGGAACAGGATCAGACAGTGATACCTGACTATTTTGAGATTTACAGTGTACAGGGTCTGAAAGAAAATAACTCTTCATTACTGCTGTGAATCTGGACATATGCAGGCAACAAAGGCTGGGAACTAGCTCAAATTGCATCCTCTTGTGTTCAAACACTGGTCAGAGAAAGTCACTCCAGAAAAAAATGCAGCAATTTTAGGATAAGATTGGAGGAAATGGTTTTGTCTGAAGTTTGTCCTCTGATCCCCAGAGGATTGTACTGAGAATGGTTATGAGCTTTAGGGTCTCCCAAAACTGGTCCAGAGAAAGGCTGATCATCACCTGCTTGGATCTGATTGCATTTGTTTGACACTGCATAAATTCTTGGGTAGCTGATAAAATGCCATGGCTCAAAATAGAAATCTGGCAGTCCAATGAGATGGTCTCTTCTCCTTAAGCTGTGTTACAGGGCAGTTCGTGGTGACCACTGAGAAACCCACTGAAACCAACTCCTTGAACTGTGTACCTCTCCTAGAGCCAATGTACATTTATGAGTCTGGGCCATATTTAGATTACAATTCTCTTAGTAGGATGGTAACAAAAACAGAAAAAACTGTCTTTGGAGAGATGCAGCATGACTTTCCAAGCCAGCTTTTCTGAAATTGCAGAACGATGATGATGATGATGCATAAAATATGCCTGTCCATACTAAGCTCCTATGTGACCGGCGACCTTCCTGCTCAAGTCCCTCATAAGGGACAACTGAATGTGAGTGTGTTTGCAGAGCTCAAATACCTGAGCCCAACAGATCTATGCTCTGAGAAGGCTGTCAGGAGCCTCCCAAGGCATCTGGATCTTCCAGAGGGAAAATATCAAAGTTTTCTAAAGGATTTCTCAGCTGTTCTTTAGCTGATTTATGACCTTTAACTTATTTACCCTCTGCAAAGACAGAAATATTCCTTTTTTCATAATTTCCCTATCTTACAAATTCTCCTGATATTTTTTTCTCCTATGTCACTTGGCAGTTTTTATGCCTGCAGGTAATTAAAATTTGTATATATATTTCCGTTCTGAACATGTGAAAGAATATAGAAAAAAGGAACATGTAGATGTAAAATAGCCATTACATTATTTTTCAAATAATCTTTAGTGGAATTTTCAACTCATTCAGTTTTGAAAAATTATTCCATTATTCTCTTCTGAGCCATCCTCTCCAATAACAAATTCAAGCTAGGCATTCATAATGCAGCTTATGTCTGAAAGAGCTTCATTTTCACATGTAAGACAAAGGAAAATTAACATGCTTCCTTCTGCCTCTTCAGTACATTCCCACATATATTAAACACATGTGGCACGTCCCATCAGTTAGTGGTCTTTCACATAACTGTGTGTTTGTTTGGAGCCACTGCTGCTGAGTATGTGTCACCTCAGTGTGACTTTACTGACAGTTAACAGTGCAAGATTTACTGGGAGGGATGGCATCTCATATTAAACAAACACGTCCATTACTGACCAAAAAACAGATCAAGTGACAGGCACACAAGCTTTTTCTATATGTCTGAAACCAAAACAACTGATTAGAAGCTAAATATATGTAGATATTAATGTTCCATTTCCATAATTAAAGGCATTTTGTGTTTGTGGCACAGGGTAATGTCAACAAGGTTACAGAACTCTTAATGCCTGGGAGGGGACACAGAAAGAGAAGAGATTAATTTTTGCCTCCAGGCAGTAAGTTCTGAAGCGGGGAAGATTGTATTTTTTTGATACTTTTAATATAGATTTAAGAAGAATATAATAGTGTAGCATATATTCTCCCTGAGTCAGTCCAGTGGCTTCTGTGCTCTGAAATGCATTTGTTTTAGAAGGGAAGCTGAAACAACACGAGTCGATCAGATAATGTCTCCAGATAGATCATGTACATAGGAAATGGGTCATTAGTCATCATTATTCAATGATCTTTGCAGGACACTCCTTTCCCTTCTTCATCAAGGCTGCAGGTTTCGTATGGCACATTCACTTCTGCACCATCCCGGGATTGGCATTCCTGCAGGGTAATTGGAACCAGCTGTTTTCCTCCAAAAAAGACAGAAGGAAGAGGTCATGAAAGTTGAGTTTTTGTAGCCAGAGACATCCCTTTAGAGATAGGGATAGCTTTGACAGTGATATTTAACTTCTATTTGTCATTGAAACTACTGCATTATTTTCTTGTCCTGGCAGCTACAAGGTCTAGTGGCCCTATTTTTGTGAAGAGTGAGTGCCTTTAAACCCTTTTTGGCAAAGACAATGAGTTTTTTCCCCTCCATAAAAGCAAACCAGTGTAACTGCACTGTCAGTAGAGTTAAGTGATTTTATATGCAAGCATTTTCAGGAGAGGTTGAAGAAGGTGTTAAGAGTGAAAGAAGACGCTTCAAACTAAACAGATTCAGCTGAGGGACAAATCCCTCGAATTACTTGATGTTCAGGAAGTCTTGGCAGGAATGTGCATTTGCTTCCTCACTTTCTGAAAGACAGAGACAAACAAAAGCCACAAAAATTTAGAAAATATTACCTGACTTCTCCTGCAGACAACTAAGAGCGCTTAATTTAGAGAAGGGGCAGTTGCACATAAACTGTCAAACAGGTTACAAATGATACAACCATCACTTATTTTGTGCATGTGTTAAGGAGCTGGGAAGAAAGAATTTTCATTTTCATCCAAAAACTTGAGAGGTGAAGCCTGCCTAGGAGGTGGAACAGGGGACCTAGCAAAGCTGATGAAGGCAGTAGGAAGGAAAGGCATGTTTCACAGGCAGTAGGAAGGAAACTGTGGTTTCACGGCTTTGTAGGGAAGCAACTGTAATGCCACTGCTGTATTTTCCTGCAGTGACTTCTTGGAACATGCAGGGGGTCTTACAAAGGGCCAGGATGTTGTCCTGGTTTGGACAGGTGTCTACTAAGGAAGGCAGGAGTCCCCCTCCCACCCCGGAATGGAAAAATGTAACCCCCTTCCTCCTGAACTATTATAATTTTGAAAATGAGGGGCTTTCAGGCAAATATATCAGAAATAGGAATAACAGGTCTTTACTTATATATATATATATGTACAACAAGGCAAAGCAAAAAAACCCAACAATAACTAAGGCAGTAACAAGTAATAGGAATCAGAGCCCAGTGACAGCTGCCAGGGCTGTAAGGCTCTCTCCCCTTTGCTGCAGCGATGGCCGGAGTTGACAAGGGCGCTCCGGAGCGAGGTCGGGGAGCACGGGGGAAACTTAACTTGCCCAAGCCGGGAAGGGATGGGAGGAAACTTCAGCAGCCCCTGGGCAGCCGGTCCTGGTGCTTTAGCAGGATTCCCTGGGAGCAGTAGGCTGGAAACGGCAAGGATGAATGCAGAAGAAAATCCCGGGTGGCAGGCGAGATGCACAGAACTCCGAGGCCGCAGCCGGAGACTCCGGGACCCCTCGGCAGGCAAGGGGTGGTGCCCGCAGTGCTGTGGCTCAGCGAAAGCTCCAAAAGCAGCGGTGAAAAGATGGCAGAAGTAGGGCAGGGCAGAAGGACAAAAACAGCAGAAAACACGGCCTCGTAGTGAGATGAGCTCTCCCCACAGCGGCTGCAGTCTCCGCTCCCTCCAAACGCCAGGAGGGCAATGAATCCCAAGCACCCTACCCCACCTCTTTTTTCCAGTTCTAAATCTCGAGATGTCTCTGCTCCCCCACCTGAGAAGACGCCACCAAGACCAAAAAAGGGACAATTGGGCCCCTCCCTCGTGGCTGGCTAGGTCCTTTGTTTTTCTTAAGTACCCCAGCAATCGTCTCTTAACATGGGAAAAAATTCCTTTGAGAGGAGAAGAAAAGAACACATACACACACAAAAAGAAAACCTCCTCAACCCCCAACAGATGTTCAGAGTGAGTGAAGGTGCAGTTGGTTGGGCTGAAACCCCACACCTCAGAAATCTGGAGAGACACAGGACCTGGCAGAGTGGGGAAGAAATACCTGAGAGTGGATGCAGTCTGAGCTGCAGCAGCAAAGCAGGGGAGGAGACAGCTGTAGCCAACATTGTCTTGCCTGTACAGAGGAGAGCACAACGAGCTCAAGCAGCTCTCAAACACTAGGTTGGACGACTCTTGGTCAGGACTAGACTAGGAGCCAGCAGACTCTCTCAGAGCTGGGAATGGTGCTTGTCTGCCTCTGAGGCTGCAAAGTTTTGGTTAGCACCATGAAATGCATACGGATGTCCACAGCATAAATCAGGAGGTTTTCCAGAGCTGGGTTATTGCTCGGTTCCTGTTTCAGTGGGGTCCCTGCAACCTTCCTGGAGATGGATAAGCCCATGGAAATACTCAGGGAAGTGATATTTGACAGATGTTCATAGATATTCTTTATTTTTCTCCCAGCCTCTCAGCATGGGGGGCCTGGACCAGACTAACTACCCCTGGGAAAAAAAAAAAACAGTATTCCCGGGGCAGGGGAAAATGCAAAGGCCAATGGGAACAGGATTTGGGTACATGTGACCAGGGAACAGGGAGCCTGGAAACCCGGTGTAACCATGCTTTCACTCCCAAGGCCCATCCCCCCGGGGGGGAGCCCAAACAGGTTCCATCCTGTCAGGCACTCTGTGAAAGTGACTGTGTCTTCAGTCACTATCATGGTCTCCTTTTTATTTTAGCGGCTTACCTTTTGTTGCTAAAGGGGACAAAACATTCCATGTTTTAATGAAGAAGCACCACTGGTGTGCAGATTTCTTTAAAAGTATGTGATATTATCAGAGTCCTTAGCATCATGACATTTGTTCAGAAATCTCAGGAAATTTCTAAACAAAATTCAGTCATGTGGACTTTTAATGTAACAGAATGCTGCTAGTAACTTGAAGAATCTCTGTCCTTGGCATTTTCAGCAAGTTACAATCAGCAATTACTTCAGCCTTACGATTTTTACCTCTTAGCTGGGGTTTCTGAGCCTCACCTCAAATTCAGCTTTAGATAAGCAAAAAATTCCACGGAAAAGTTAAGGAAACACCAAGCCTACCTAACTGTTTTTTCATCACAACAATGCAAGCCACAACTTATGCTTTGAAAAGAGCATGAGCTATATCTCCAACAACAGGCCTGTGTTTGATCCACTTCAGATGCTGCTTCTGAACTTCAGCAAACCTATTTATCCTTTTTTTGACTTTTGGCAGCTGAAACTCAGGATATTTTTGTATCTTCTCTGCTTTTTTTCCTTAAGCGTTTCTTACTTACCCAAACTTCACAGTTTGATATCATTCTGCAAATGAATTCTTCAGTGTTTTAGAACTACTCTGTTGTTTTTGTGTGTTTTGCATTGAGAGATGACAACTGTGCCTGTCTTGGACAAAATAGTTCACACTTATGAAAAAGGTGGATGATGATTCCAGTACAGAAGGGCTGATGCCTCAGAATATTATCTGCAATCCAAGCAAGAAGTGAGTCAAACAAAATACAACAGTTTTTAGATGGCCCAAATATCTTTTCAGTAACACTGAGGTCTGCCCATAGCTGGCCTGCAACAAATTATGAAACCATAGTCAGTGAGATCGAACTGGAGTAGAGGGGCTTGCAAACTCCTGGTTTACCTGCTAGGAGTGGGTTACTGGAAACAGTGATCAGTGTGCCAAGGGATGCTGACATGGAACTTATGTGTTATTACTGAGTTAATGATATTGCCCAGAAATGGAAGAGTGGACATGAGTAATGTCCAATGAAATCACTTAGAGTATCAGTCAGGATGACTGACGCAGGCTGTATCAGCGTATATTCTGTGGCGCCTTGTAGCATGTCTCTTTCTTTGAAGAAAACTACAGGGATTGTCTGTTGACCTAAATGATCTATGTCAGCAGCATTTTGGTTCTGTATGTGTATGTTAATGAGACGAAAACTCTTCAGCCTGGTCTCAGCTCTGTGACACATCCCACTACAGGAGATCCACTGAGTACTTGCTGATGTTGCAGGTGTACCCCAGCACAAGGGCAGAGGAAGCACGGTAACACACACGCCTCCCTTGAGAAACACCAAGACATTTTATCTACAGCAACCTCTAACTTGAAAAACCTGCCTAATAGCACTTGAGGAAGGAAACAATGAAAGAAATAGTGTAAAATATTCAAAGGGGAAAGCACTAGACAGGAACTTCTGGAGTGGTTCAAAGCATGTTCCAATTACAATGGAAGTTTTAGAAGGAAGTGAAAGAAAATAACTACTCTAGCATTCTTTAGATAGTCTGCATTACTTGAGAAAAAATATGTTGAAGCTATTTCTTTTAGTTCAAAATAATAAGATTCAGGAAAAGAAAACCAAAACAAATAGCATTAGCAAAGAAAAAAATAGGGAGGAGGACATAAACCTAGCTGAAGTTAAATAGACAGCATAACCTAGGGTTTGTTTGCATTCCTGGAAGACTGAACATAAGATAATGTAATGTGTGTAATAACCATTTAAGAGTTTCATAAAATAATGGGCTTGAAAAAAAAGATAATATAAGGGTAGAAGTGCAATAAACCCTTGGAGATCACTTAATGCAGCACTTGATCTGCTGAATGCAATGAATATTTTATCAAATTTGGGACTGTCCTGAGTACTCAAAATGTTATTGTGTTCCATGTCTCTGTGCTATGTCATACGCCAAAAATGACACCAGGTCCTTAAGACCTGGCATCTGGAAAGCAAATTGTGGTGGTCGGGAAATGCCAGGACCTTTTTTAAGGTCAGGGTTGCTCAGGCAGGAGCTCTCTTGCCTTTATCTTTCATTCTTCTGGAGAAGCTGGGATGGTGAAAGGCACAAGTCTTTTTTCCTGTCTCCGTGCTCCCGAGGAGGTTGCTTCAGGTAGGTTTCCAAGTAGCAACCCAAGAAGCTGCACTTCGCAATCCTGTATGGTTTTAGGCAGATTCCAAAATCCCTGTCTGCAGCTTGGAGCTGGAGTCATTTGGGGCCAGGCCGCCGTTCTTCAGTGCTTGGTGAGTCCATTTCTTTCCCCCCTCAACATACCAGCGGCTTGGGAACCACAGTGCCAGCACCAGCTGGGTCCAGGTGGCTGAGGGAGAGGCAGAGAAGTTGGCACTGCACATTTGATGAGTTCTTCTGTTCCTGACTTCCAGACACCAGACGTTCCTCTCCTTATTGGTAAAAATGGGAGTGGTTAAAACTAAAAGGGGTGGTAATTCATTTTGGAATCTGCCCCTTAAATAGTAGTTAACCCAGACAGGCATCCACTGTACCCTAAGAGCCCAGAAATATTTAACATATTTTCCACATTATTACCCACTTTAATCCCTGCTATGCCTTGTGATGTTGTGTATGTCAGATGTTTAAACCATTGCTGAAGCTTCCTTCTGACCAGCAGAGAGGTCACTTCCAGATCCACAGGTGACACAACTCCCTACTCATCATCCCCTTGGATACAACATTTCATAAATGGATAATGGGGTGGTGGTTGTCCTCGGAGCTAGATCATGACCTGTAAAAAGCTGAGATGCCACACCACCTATCTGGGTATGAGAGATGTGATTTTGGGCTATGTTTTGTAGTTAAAACATCTGACAGTGTTTTTTTTACAAGGGTATGGGTAAATCCAGTGCAAAGGAGAGGGGCTTTCTGTACTACCTCACACAGAAGCCTTTGGTGTACCTGGTGTCCTTTTGCCTTTCTGGTGAGCTGTGGTACCAGTTGTGGGATCACACTCCCCTGTGCTCAGTGGTAATTTCCTACTCAAGCAAAGGCAGTTTTTGCACTGTGACCAAAGGAAAATCCCAGCCTGGGAGTAACCTAAGGTGGAAATGGAGCAAGTCCTTGGCAAATTATGTTACCCATCATGACAAATCTGAGAATAGAAAAATCTCAACAAAACCAAAGCCCCCCAAGAATTCAAGAGTTGCAACAATTTCCAAGAAGCTGCGCCTCCTTACTGCATACCGTGGTGCTGGATGATGAGGTTGTCAATCACATACATTTTCTTTCAAAAGTCACTGTCTGTCATCAAGGCATGTTACCTGTTCTGGCGTCAGCATGGTGTCAGTCCAACACCACCACCACTGCCCCAAGGTTCCTTTTCTTTAATTAGTGCTAATGGGGTAAATTGCAACAGGCCAGGAGCACACACCTTATATCACTTAAGTGTGGGTGGGTGCCTCTCCAGGCATTTCTGCACTGGAAAAGAGTCAGTGGCCTCATGGAAAGGACCTCTTAACTGAGTGGCTACATTGAAGGACACTACAAGGCAAGTAAAGAAGATACCAGTTAATCTGTTCCTTTGGTCTCCCCAGATTTTTCTAGTGTCACTCTAGCTAAAGTACTGTAGCAGATATCATTCCAAAACACCACAAAATTCTGAAGAAAAGCCTCAGGACAGCTAGATTAGAAGAAAACACCCTCCCACAGTTTTTGGTACTGTGTAGAGATTTCCCTTCTCTTGATTTTACAGTTGCTAACCTTGCAGCAATCATTTTACTCGCATTTTTAAGCTTTTATTCACTACTCTGAACAGTAGAAACTTTGTAAAAATGCATTTCCTGGGGCTTCATTCATGTTCATTCATTCAGTGTAGCCTCAAGCAAACAGCTGCATGAGACAGAGGATGAACAAGAGAAATGCAACCATTTGACAGAAAAAACATAGGAAGAAGAAAACCCCAACAAGAATGTCAAATTGTTATTTCTCTTTTCATTTTCAATGTGAATTTTGGAGTACATTTATTAACCACTTTTTCCCACTGCTGCATATCATTATGAAGACTGCAACGGCAGCAGCAATACATAGTCTTGTGCTACAGCTGCCAGCAAAGTTCAAGCAAACAACATCATGAGCAGAGACGGGCTCAAGGCCATATATGGTGCTCCAGAAAAGGTGGCAACTCATTGTTTGTGATGATGGCAATCAGCTCAGGATCATAGCACCACAGAATTCTTCTGGCAAAATTACACCAGTCTAATCAAATCCATTTCTTACTGTGTCAAAACAGATATAACACCTTTGTGAGATATTTAACTTTTCTTAAGAGCAGTTCAAATGGATCTGGATATAAAGCAAGCCCTAAAAGAGATGTAGTCTTAGTGGGGATTCATTTTTATAATGTGACCTAGGAATTGCTGAATTTTCTGAAAATATTTCTTACTAACTGTTGAGTTTTGATCAAAAAGCTGCAGGACTGAGATGAGACTGATGTCTCCTGATGTTTTGGTGCCCCTATTAGTTTGTATTCAGTGTGAGATACTTAAGACATGAGTGGATGAAGTGCTGTAGTTGCACATGTGAAAATAACAGACACTTTTTGAAATGTTGAACTTGGTGGTAAATTTCTCTGAAAGCTTTGGCTTACACAAGAACTGTCACGGTTGTTTTATTACTCAGTGCCAGGTTTGCTATTCCTTTAGCCCACTTGATCTTAATGAGACCCACACTGCAAAAATGTCATGCAGTCTGTAGGGAATACATACAACCTTGCATGTTTATTTAATGTTAGTTACTTCAAGACCACTTAGGATGAGGAGAAAGACGGCTTGGTTCCTGCATGTGCAAAAATAAAGGCATATACAAAATGTGTTGCGAGATTAAGGGCACACTTGGAATTAATTAGTTTCTGCATAGCTTGGAGCATATTATATGCTGGGCTTGAGGAGTGCTGCTGATGTCATCTGCCACGAAAGCACAGCTGGAGCACAGCGTGAAGGCAGCAAATCCCTGAGACAGAATCACACTCTTGGTATTTCAGCCACAGCCATGTGCGGTTTTCTGGCAACTGGTGCCGTCTTACAGAAAGGAAGTTTGTTTGGAAGCAGAGACATAGATCTGTCCCCACAGGTAGGAGGGATTCCTGCCCAAAGGCAGGATGGCCCTCAGAGCCAGCTGGCGGAACAGCCATGCACCGGCTCCCACACACTCAGTCAAGCCATGGCCACTTGGGTCTGCCTGCACCTGCACACTGACCTCGGCATAAAAAACAATGAACACTTCTCCCGTCTGTGTTATGGAAATGTCTCCGTACCTAAGCACGACAGAGGTACCGACAAAGCACGGAACAATAGGCTGGGAGCAGCAAGAAGGTGAGGAATGACGGTCCCAGTTTAGGGGAAAGGAAAGGAAAGTTTTTGACTGAAATGATATCACTCTAAGTCCTGAATACTGCCTTGAACCACAGGCTGGGAACCTGAGCTCCAACTGGTGGTAAAATCCCCACTTGGCATATAAATCCTAAGCCAAGAACCCTCTCTGTTAGGGTAGAACCTAACAGAGCAGTAGAGAGAAATACCCGGCTGAAATGAAGGCTAGCTGTACTCTGAATTTTCATGGTTTGAAACTTGGAAAAGGGGAAAACAGCACCAGTTTTATGTCAGGCAGAGCTCAGTATAAATCAGAATGAATTAAACTCTACATTTATTCAGGGCAAAATTACAACTGTAAGTGCACAGCAGCTTTCTACACTGTTGCCTCACATCTTGTTGATGAGCAGCATGCACCTATCCAGTAGCTCTCTTCTCTTGTGACACTGGTGTATCCTGAGTCGCTGTCTGTGAGTCCCGTCTTCTAAAGGCTGGACATCCTTTAACACCAGTGCAATAAGGAAGCTTTTGCCCAGGAGTCTGTTAATAATGCAGTGATCTTTCCAGAAGTGGAGGCAATTTCCTCCTGCTTCAGCCCTTTCATCATCTTGGGCTAAGCATTCTTCATACTGTAATGTGAAATGCTATCATGTTAAATTCATGATATTGCAGATATCTTTACTCATGTTGAGGAGTTACACTTTCTCTTTCCCCATTCCTTCATAAAAGAGCAGCATGTAGTCTGTATTTACAACTCAGTAAAGGCAATGCCATCTTTCAGTTGAAATTTGGCTACACTGTGAATTGTTTTGCTCTCTTTTCTCTTTCTACACAGCTGGAAATGAATTCCTTTCAATCCTTTTTGGGATGAGGTGAAGAGTGGAGAGAGAGAAAAACCAAAACTGGCAAGGAAAGTGCTTGTTCTAGATAAAGTGAAATAAGCTGAAGTTAAACAAGGCAGTGTCGCCTCTTCAGGGTTAAGCTGACACTTGCATCAATACTGGACTAGGGTAGCAGCAGCTGAAGTATGGGGAGCACAAGCTGGAAATGTTCAGCACTTTGGTGAGAAGGGGTTGGCTGCTGACCTTAAGTTTGGGCACAGGTCTGTGAAATGCTCACACACCCTCCCTGCCCTAAAATAGGGGACAGAGAGAAACACACAAGCTGTGGCTGACCCCTCCTTTGCACTCACTGGAGGTGGTGAAGCTGTGTCTGGGTGTAGTAATGCAGCCACCTCCCTCCCTCCCTGGGAACGGGGTAAAAATTACAGCTCTTACAAGGCATTTGACACGACTGCAAATGATGAGAATACGCACTTCTTCACTTGAAGTGAAGCTGAGAAGCACAAGGCTCCTCCTGGAACACAGCTAGCTGCAAACAGCTCAGAGTGTGACTCACACCCGTGACTTCTCCCTGTCACCACCATTAGGGCTGCAGGACGGCTCTGTAGGCTGCAATAGACTGACTCACCAGCTCCCCTGCTTTCATGAAGCTTGCAGGGGAAGAAATTAAATCAGACCACGAATCCAGTGAGGTTTTATTGGGGTTTTGCTTTTGGAAAGTATGCTGTGGGTTTCTGCTGGGCCTGAAGTTTTTCCACAAGCCCATCTCAGCAGTTTCCCCACTGCCTACTTCGACCAGCCCTCTCATTGCACGTACACATAGCCTGAATATGTGTTCTGCTACCAGCTCAGGAAACATAAGGCTCCAAATTATGATTTTAAACTTACAAGCAGCAGAAGCAAAACCAGAAAGACAGACCCAGTGGCTTAATTACCCTGAAGCTGTTTAGAGTAATATTAAGTGATACCAGTTGTGAAGATTCGTGAAGGTTAACCACACACCTCCTAATTGCTTTGCACACTTCTACACACCTCCTAATTGCTTTGCAATTCTCCATTGTCCCTGCAAGAGAATTCACGTCTGCAAGGGTTGATAGAAGTAAGTCTGAGGAGTCACAAAGAAGGAAAGGCAGGCTAACAAAATGGGGAAAACCTCTAGCTTGTGCAAGGCGGGACATGGTAATTAACAGGAAATCCCTAAGGTTCCACAAAGCCTCAAAAATATCAACTCAAACCTTCAGAGGCAAAACTGCTCTATTTTCTTCTGTTTGGCAGCATACCACATGCTTATCAGGACAAAAATCCTCTTACATGTAAATAGCCATAATGTTGATTAGAAGCAAAATAGGAAAATGTATTACAGCTCTTTGTTCTTTCAGTAGCTCCTAACATAGGGAAAATTTCCTTGCAGTGAATACTTGTTCTTGAACCATACACTCTTGTTTTGTGTATGATCCTTCCTTAGGCTGTTGGGTAGAAATGGCACGATAAGGGGGAAAAAAAGAAAAAAAAAATCTGTAAGCAAGGCAGAATATAAGGAAGACTTGAACACCGAGGCTTGGGTTTGCCCCGTCTCTCCTGTTTGGGGTATTCCAAGCAGTGAAAGGAGAACTAGAAAGTTTAGAAGTAAGAGACTGTCCATCCTTCTTATTTACACATTTACAGTGGTTTTATATTGATTTAATTGTTTAGCTAAAAGTACCCACCAAGCAACACTGGCCCAGGTTTCTATGTAGACAGAACCTACAGAAAAGAGGGAGAAAGAACAAGAAGTTACAAATACTAGTCTTTAATTAAATTCACTGCAATGCAAAACCCTTTCATGGTCATAGAGAAGAGGTCATCATTGAAATCCTGAAAGGAACTGAGTTTCTCACTTGAGTTGACTACACTATGAGAAGATATTGCACCATACGGTGCTTTTTTGTCCTTTGATAGACGTTTCTTCTCTTTGTAATAGCTCCATTCATTCATGTTTAACTTTATAGTGTCATTCATAATTTCATCTATATTCTCACAGTTATTTATTCCTGAGCATATTTACTTGCCTTTTTCCCAAAATTCTCCAAAAAATCACTTCCATTCTCAAGCAGAGCAACATACCCACAGGCCAATGTAGCCATATAATGATAGCCATAACTTAGAAGAAATCTGGCAATCATGGTAAGCCTGTGATAGCTGTCCCCTGAATGCCAGTCCAGCAGGAAAGGATGAGTACTTGCTTCTGTGACCCACATGTGACTGCCACATCACTTATTTAGGGTCAGAAGAAACAAATTTACACTGCACTACTGAATGTAAAAATGGCACAATGTGATGTTTTGGGGGGTTTTATTCTTTACTCATGATCTTTAAATGCCCACTGCATTTGCAAAAGCGCTTCAGACCTACAATTTCACAACTATTTCAGTTCCTGTATCATCTCCCAAATTAGCAGTTTAACAGGTGAAACTGTTCAGCTGTCACAAAAGCATAAAATAAGTGGCATGACCCATGTGTGTGTGCAAGGAGATATTTTTCTATCACCAACTGCATTTCCAGTTTGCTGTCACTGTGTGAGTGCCACTGAATTCACTTCCAGTAGAGGGCAGAAATCAACATAAGGTTCATCAGGCACAAATTTGATATCCTCAGTTTTGCCAGAGATGCTCAGCAGAGATGTACTCAGCTCAAGGTTTTGCATCCAAATGAGGTTTGAGAGAGTTCGGTGTTGCATATGGTGATAAATTCAGTGTTCATTGCAGTAGCCTATGCTCTAATGAAAAGTTTTTCATCGAAACATCACCAGCCTTTGGGTATACTGTAGTTTGAACTTGATCCCTGTCATCCAACTCTCTCTCAATTACACAGTTCCTTGTTTCCAGAGAAGTGAAAAGCCACTGTTTTTTAAAGCACTTATTGCAGTCAATGTATTTTTAAGTTCTTAAACATAATGGCATTATATGATCTGTGTAGCACACTGTTCAGTGCCACCTTTCAGGAGTATGGTGCTTGTAGCATCTAGATCCTAACAAGTCAGAAAACAAAGAAGGAATTATATTTCAGAAAATAGTCTCTGTGCAAAGCAAGTGCTACATGGGTACAAGCATTTTTCATGCAAACAATACTACCAGAAAGCAAAGTTAAAATACATGTGTGAGAAACTCCAGACTGGGAATGAGCTGTATTTTGAAGCCCCTCTTTTTCCTCTCCTTTTCCCATGAGATCCTTTTCCCATATATCTTTGCTTTCATCTCCTCCCTACTGATGGTGACCCCGTCACCCTTGCACCAGAAAAATAAAAAAACCTCACAGAAGGTGTTATTTCTACCTCCAAGGACTATTGATGACCTCAGAGAGGCCCAAGATCCTCACAAGGCAGAAAATTCTTTCACCCGCTTCCCTGAAAAACATTTCTTCTATAATCTGGTTAAAAAATATGCGCCAAGGATAACACATAACTTGTATCATCTCAAAAAAACCCTGATTTTGTAAGTAAATTATATTCCTAAAGATTATTATCATTTTTTAAATGTTCGGTTGTTATCCTTAATATTGTGTAAAATCTAGAGTCCCTGTGGCTATTGGTTTTACCTTCTCTGTCATCTCAGTCTTGCGGACTTCCTTTCACTCTTGTTCAGGCATGGCAAAATATGGGATGAAAGACGAACCTATGCATTTACTTTGCAGCTTTAATTTGGTGAAATTCTTAACTGCATCTGTTTAGCTGTGGTAATGGTGGCTAATGAAAAAATCAATAGCTCAATACTTTCAGCAGCTGAAGTAAGAAAAGGCCTTCAGACAGGAAGAAAAAGAAAAAAAAACTAAAATATGTCTAAAATAAGAGAAATGAACATTTTTCTGTTCTAGGATGTCAACTGGATTCCCCAGTTAAAATGAGGAGGAAGCATCACATCCTTCAATAAAAATTCTTATTTTTTATATTTTACAGTAGTTTTTTCTTACTTGCATGCACACAGCTAGTCACCGCATATCAGATCAGCAGTCACTACCCTTACCTGTAAACAGAGACCTGTGGTTCAACAAGATATTTTGGAATGAGAACAGGGAGAGAGGTTGTTCTTCAGTCCTGTTTCTATGGCTAAAAGCTTATTTCTGACTAGCTTGATTGGCAGTGGCATTCAAGCTGAGGACTCCCTCTTCTGAAATACTTCACAGACATGTTTCTGGAGACAGCTGCTGTTTGGAAAGAGAGGCAGAGAAGGCACTTCTCCCTCACACCACACACCCTCCCTCCTTATCAGTGGTTTATAGACCTTGGTGACTGTAGCCCCCAGTTTTTCCACGAAAACCGTAGTCAGAGGTGAGGGTGAAAGAACACTTTTCTCACATTGACTCACTTGGTTTAGTCTACCTGTCTGCACAGCTGAGAGCAAGGGTCCAAGGCTGCAGCTAAAAACATCTCTGCCATGGTATTAAATACCACAGAAGCCACACTGGCAGAGGAACTGATACCTAATGTGACCTGAGCTGTTGAAGTCTCAGATACACAAGATTTCCTTTTGTGGTGCACAGGCTCATGCTGCAGTGCAGCTCTGTGTGTGGGCAGTCCACTGTGGCCATGTAATAACCATAAGCAATTGCTTGGTCACACCTCATTTTGCAAATGAAAGCCATTTTTGTTCTCTGGTGGTAGTAAGCAAATGAGATGGCAGGTGATTTACCAGATGATGCTAGCACATTTGGAAACTTGAAATGTCTTACAGAGTCTGAGAAAATTTACCAATTTCATGGAATGGAGCTAAAGAAGGGAGTGGTATGACATTATGAGTCTCTATCTCCTCCTGTCTCAAAGTCTTCCTTCCTTCCTTCCTTCCTTCCTTCCTTCCTTCCTTCCTTCCTTCCTTCCTTCCTTCCTTCTCTCCCCACTCAAAGTAATTCTTTAAATCTCTTCTNGCCTGCCTGCCTGCCAGCCTGCCTGCCTGCCTCTTGTGGTGATTGTTAATATATGAGGTTATATGTGCTTAACATCCTGCACATATTTTACTTCCCTGGTTCACACCATGTGTCAGACTGGTCTCCAAATCCACATGAGTTTTGCTGCCTGCTCCCCTTGCTTCTCTGCCCCTTCTGATGTATTTCACCCTCTGAGGTTTCTTCTGAACACAGGACTTGCTCCATGGCAGCCCCCACTCGAGCGGGACTGCCTGCCAGGCTCTAGGAGCCTCCCAGCACAGGTTATTTGCAGGGGAGCAGCCTTTGTTCCAGGGTTGTAGGAGCAAGAGAGCGCTTTCATTGAGTGCCTACCTTCTCAGGCAATTAGCGCGGCAGTAATGACAGTTGTAAGAGTGAGCTTCTTATAGGGCTAGAGTGAGGTTTAGAAGGGACAGGCCTGATGACAGCAACCTCAAGATGTCTGAAATACCACAGGGATCCTCTAATAGGATACAGGAATGCCTTTATTCTCACTGACTGGCTACAACTGGAAAGACATATGATTTTAATTTTAGCTAGCTCTGCGCCATTTCAGAGAGATATTTACAAGAGTATAAATAGACAGAACAGCTCTGCAGACCAGCTCATTGAAGTACCCCAGAGCATAACCCCCCTGCCTCCAATGCCACAGTGTAGGACCTACAATAACACCTGATGGAATAGAAAAAAAAAACCAACCACAGAAAGGTTTCATGCTTAACACGTGTGATTTTGTGTACTTTTTCCTCTTTGAGTGCATCTGTGCCTCTTCACTGAACAGCCAGGGGAAGATAAATGCTGAACTAGGTATCCACAAGGGTTTGGGGTTTTTAGACACATAGGCTGCTTTCCCCTCTAATAATTTTGTTGGATCCTATAACAGATATTTTATTTGAATTTATTTGGATTTTTGTTTGTTTGTCTTTTTTTAATTTTCACAGGTATTATTGTAGGGTTGGAATAGGTAAGGAATAAGAACACCATTATTATACTGGAGACAGCTAAAAAATATTCACATTTCATGTGGCCAAAGAAATGATAGGTTGTCTTGAGGAAGATGGCCCTACTAGTGCAAACCTGAAGGTTTCTGAGTACAGTAAAGACAGAAGAGAAGCAGAAAGTAAATCAGTAGGATTAAGAGGATCCCAGTTTGGAACCAGTTAGACTGATTGCATTAGCAGAACAACTATGACAATGTGTCTGGAGGTCTAGAAAACCCTCCAGGAACAGTTTGTCATTGGTGTACCTCCCGGTGTCCACAGCAGAAAGGATGCCATATGCTTTGTGAGTTAGTCCTGTTAGCCAGAAAAAAGGCCAAGAAGGGAAAGTATCTAAGTCCTGTGAGACATCTTTCAGATTTTTATTAAATTTTATTTTTTTAACCAACTGTGTTTTGTCTGTGTAGCCAAAAGCTACAAAAACAATAAATACCATTTTTAAATAATATGTTGAAAGCACTGGTCAGCTCCCTCACTGTAGGAGTTTCCAGTTTTTCAGTCATGGCTGATACATCTGACTGTGTAAATATTATATGGCTTCTTGTTAGGGACTAAACGCTCTTTAAAAAAAATTTTTTTTTTTAATCTGACACTGGAGAAACCCAAAGCTTCAGGGAGAAGACAAGGCTCAGTCTGAAAGCTCACAATGGAACTGGACACTAGGGGACTTTGCCTCTGGCTGTTACCTTGCTGTTTGGAAAGACCTTTAATTGTTCTTAAATTTTATTATGAAGAATATCTTGAAACTGTGAGGGGAGAAAAAGAACACAGCAGTAGGACATTTGGTTCATACGTCCTCTCAGTAGTCCAGTGTTTTGCAAAAAAACACAAGGAAACAGGGATAAGGAGATTTTATTGGTCTTGAATTGCAAAGATCTTCTTTTATATCCAGTGTACTTGCCAGCACACTGTTCTTTCTTTCCTTCTCCTTCTTTTACTCTTCATTCCTGGAAAGAAGAGTAAAAGAAGTATCTATTAACTCTTTGATGCTTTTTTGGCAAAGTGCCAGACAATTCCCAAGCTTGGTCACTACAGCAAAACTTGACCTGGTGCTGTTGGTCACTGCTCTCTGTAGAGGTGCTGAGTCTCCGTGCAGTACCTTTAGAGGATGACGTGAAGATTGTACAGGGGCAAGGCACCCACCTACTCTGTGAACTTGTCTGGCACGGTTCTTACCCTTCAACATTCCCGTTTCTGCTTGTGCAAGAGGGGCAGTGGTACCACTGCAGTGTATGTGGGGTTGTGAGTTGAGTGACATTACAGACATAAAAGCACTCAGGCTCTGCAGTAAGAGAGGTCACAGTGCTTCAGACAGGTTAGCTAAGCTGAAAATCTCAAGGGAAATCTTACTATGTAGAGACTAATAGGGATAAATAATGGAGGGCTGCAATTTACCTAGATATAGGCAGTGTCTAGTGTCATATCTGTCCCTACAAAGCAGGGAACAAAGCAGCAACATACTCTTTGACATGTGATGTTGCATCTTAACTCAGAGTTGTAACCCAGTGGGAGGATCACTGTGGGAATTTTGGTAATGCTTTTGTTTTGCTTGAATGTGCCTTGTGCACACTGGTACATATGTGTGCATTTCAGAAACATACTTGTGTTCCCAGGAATGCTGTGACTCGTCCAGCAGAGCTGAGGAGTCCCAGACCACTCCCAGTAACTCCATTCAGCAGGCAACAAGTAAGTATGCCAGTGATACTAGAGAATTTGCTTCATGGAAGTACTGAGTTACTTTCACTTAATCAAATTTACCTTCCTGAAGTCCTGCTGGAAAAGTCAACAGAGTGTAAGGGGTGTTAACTTATGCTCTTCCAAAGGATTATTTGGCAAAGCACAGCACCAAGCAGGTAGCTGCCTCCCTGAGCTCAACAGTACTGAATATCAAACAGGAAAAGATAACGGAGATTGACTCAATAAACCATTCTATTTGCCATATTGGTAATGCTTCAGTGAAGACAATGTTCTGTCTCAACAGTTAAATTGCTGTATTATCTGAACACCAACCACTGCTAAAAACTCAAGGACAAAGTCACTTCAAACTTTCACCACTCAAAAATGTCGACTTTAGCCACAGCACTCCCATACAAAGGATATCATCAAGATGTCCAGGGAATATCCTTGTAGTGCTCAGGTAATGGTTCCCTGGAGGCAGGGAGTTGACTGCAGAACAAGGTCCTACAGCAGCTGTAGAGGATTGTGGAGGAAAGCACTGGGTAAAGAACAACAAAATTATGTGGAGAAGTTGCTTTTGCGGGGGATCTTTCCTCCATTCCTGATCACAAAGCTACAGGGCACATTACCACCAGGGTCCTTCTGATGGCCATCCATGAAAGCCACTCAAAGGAGTTCATTTGTGCAAGACAGGAAACACCCAGATCTAGAAGATAGAGAACAATTACTTGCACTGGCAAAAATCTCCATTTTAAGCACTGAAAAGTAACTCAAGAGTCAACACAGTAGTGTAGGATCTCATGAGCGTGAAGGAGAATAGTGTAGGAGAATAAACTCACCAGATACTCAGGTGCTGAAGCAGTGGAAGTACAAAGAAGTGAACAGGAACAACAATCACCCAAGAGGACAATGCCACCAAAGTATTGGCAGGTCTGGGTCAAAGCACGGGGGAAGCAGCAAATCCCAATGTAGTTTGAGACATATTAATTCCTAAAGGTATTCACAAGGAAAGACTTCTTCAAGTTTTATCCACACAAGAGCAGTGTTTATAAATAAACATTATATTTACATCTTAGTGAAGTAGAAGCTATACAGTGAGAATTGGACTTCAATTAGATAAGAAACCTCAGATGTACTGAGAATTGTACCCATGAGGTTTCTTAGGGAGAAAAGGGGAATTATTTTTCTACAGGGTATGTAGATAACATGCAGTAGGTTGAGGCTTGGTGACAGAGAAACAGGAAGAACTGCTCAGCTACACAACTGACCACAGAACAAAATTTTATTGGTGAGGATTAACACAAACCAAAAATTGGGGAAAACAGAGATAGATTCTTCCTAGAGAGAGAAAAAAAAAAAAAAAA
>VYZQ01037139.1:101210-135812 GCA_013400655.1 Mystacornis crossleyi
TTGTTGTTGTTGTTATTGTTGTTGTTCTACCCAAATCTGAGAATGTTTTGCACCTTTGCTTTCAATTCACCCGTTTTTTCTTTTGCAGATTGTCACCTGGGAGAAGGCTCTGCATTTACCCACTTCACTGTAGGTTCTTCTTCAGTCATTAATTCACTTACTTTTCTTGCATTGCATTTCCCTGCTCTGTCTGCTTCCTTGGGCACCTCACTCCCCCACCTGGAGTTTTCCAGTGAGCTTTGCAAGAGTTTTCATTGTGGTTTTTTTTTTTTTCTTTCCTGAGAAGTTCTCCACATCTCTCAGTTTCCCTAGTTCTTGCTCACTAGATCAATATCCAGTTGTTCCAGAGCTCAAAGAGCTTGATGTGTACTCTATCTGGATAATGTCAGTTATTCTTCCAGTGTGCCTTTTCTCCTTTTTCTCAATCCATTCCTCAGTAAAAAAGGAGCTTCTCTCATCACTGTCTTTCTTTTCCAGTACATGATCTGCCTTATATTACTGCATCTACTGTGCATTTTCCATGATCTGATTTCTCTTTGCAGGAGCCTAACTGCAGTGTTAGCTCAGCTCTCTCTACCATGCAACAATGCTTAAAATAAAATCAAGTATTTCTGAGAACTGACTGTTCCTCTTACTGTGACTGTAGGAACAAAAGTGCAACATGATCTTCGTCACAGGAATTATAATGCCTTCTGGCTGAAGGACAGGAGTTCTGTTTCTGCTTTGTGGGTCCTCCTGCCAATGTTATTTGTGCTGAGTTGTGTCTTGCTCAGCGGATTCTGCTCTTGAAATCAAAAGAGGAACCTCAGAATGAGGAAGGGCCAAGGGATTGGTCCTAGTGTTACACATTCATTACTAAAGCTTTTGCTCAAAGTACTGGACAATCTTCCCAAACCTTAACAAAAAAACCAAAACAAAACCCAAAAACACTACCCCAGAACCAGAGCATTAGGAAACTGTTTCATTAGGAACTCAGCAGGAAGGTGAAAAGTTTAAACAAGTGAAAAACAGCGTAATAGACAGACGTTGGAGATTGTGGTGTAGATGCGTTAGTACAAAAATATTAATGAAGTACATTGTCAAAGACATAATACATCTAATTCAGCCTTATGTAAACAGGCACAACTCCAGATGAGTAAACTGATCTTCACTCCCTTAAACTCTGTCTTCATCTTCGCATGTGTCTGTACACAGAATCTACACTTGAGAAAGAAGGGATTTTACTGGTGAATGTTTTGATACATACCAATTACAAAAATCTTTGCGTTAATTTTTAAAGCATATTTTCATTTTCTGTAATCAGAACTGGGCAAATTTTGGACAAATCTAGTTTCTTCATTCTGGCCCTTGGGAGCTCCAGAATCCTGTTTTCGATTGCTAGTTCTGACAGCAGTTACATGCACAGCTTTGAGCAAATCACTAAACCCCTCATTTCGTAATGGAGAATATACCTCTTCCCTGTCTCCTGCTCTTTGCTTATTGAGAGTGAAAGCTGTAGAGAAAGTATGAATATCTCCTCGTATCTGGCACAATACAGTCCTGATCCCCTTTTGGTGGAGGCTCAGAGGCAAGAGAGTTGCTTCTGCAGTGGAAAGAGTTTCCAGATCCACCAGCAAAGGACTAAGATGCAGCAAAGGGTAAGTTGTTTCTTGCTCAAGCAGGTAAGCAAGAAACAAGCACTTTAGTAGCCATGACTCACAAGAGCTTTCATGCAGCCTATTGCTCACTACAGCACACGGCAAGCACTACTCAGTTCAAGACTAAACAAAAGAGCAGAGATGTGTAACTACTTCTTGATGCATTTGGGTTTGGGTTTGGGGTTTTTTTCAGCATAGACACAAGACTTTTAATACTGCTATGCTTTGGTCTTGTTTATATGTTTACAGCTATGGCTTTCCCACTCCTGCTGATAAATGATCCCTTCTACCAAGGTCAGTACTCGTTGCTGCTGTCAGAGCACACCTCTCAAAGACACAAGAAGGTGGTCTTGTCTGTAAACAACACTGAAAAACTTACTACAAGAGATATTCAGTATGACAGAGGTGTTTATTAGACCTAGCTTAGAAGTCTCTGACAGAGACTAAACTGGCTGGTATTTTGAAGTAGATACAGATAAAGAAACAAAGGAGGTCAGTGTACTTTGAAAGGAAGAGACCCAAATGAGAAAGAGGAATATGTGTCCTTTGGCATGTACATTTCTGCTTCAAGCAGTTACCTCAGCCTTTGAAGGCCGGCCTACCTTTTTTCACTGAAATGTTCAGATTCACAAACCATGTATTGATCAAATCTTAGTATGAAATCTAAAATCAGTCATGCCTACAGGTCAAAACATGTCTTTTACTGCTGGCAGGAGAGATTTACTGATGACTTAAGTCTTAAGAAAAATGAAGGACAAATATGCTTGCTTTTAAAGCATTCATCTTAGGTCAGGTTTTCAGATATGGTCAAAACTTTTTTTTTTTTTAAAAAGCACAACTCATTTTTCCTGCCCCCACGTTCCTGTAGCATACAGATGACTGGAGACAGCCACAGATCTTGGACTAAATGGAAATTTTTTCTGTTCTCCAGATAATGTTGTTTGCAAAAGGAAACAATGAAACCCATGGGATGATATTGAAGACAAAAGACGTTTTATTATTATTATGCTAGACATTTGGTTTTGCCAACTTCAGTTTTCTTGCTTTTTAATAAATTTCTGCTCTAAAATCCCAGAACATTATACAGCCTTTCAACATTTCTGCTCTTTACCCAGTCTTTTCACTCCATGTGGTTCAACCAAATGCATCTTCTTAGCACAGTTTTTCTGAATGGCAGCAGCACACTGACAGTGGTGGAGTTGGAAGAGGGTTTGATAGCCAGGTTTGCGTCTTTGGTGTTGTCCCCAGTACCAAGCCATCCGTATTTCAAGTGCTTCATGGAGGACGAATGTTCAGAGTTAAACCTGTTTTCAGATTTCCTGCAGGGTGGAAGGGGAACTTTATGGGTCACAGCTGTGCTTATTTGACAGTTTCCTCGCTTTTTACAGTTCTGCCACCCGTACCCACCAAGTCTGCCATCGCACAGCAGTGGGTGGAGCTTTTACAGAGTGGCTCCAAGCTGTGAAATGATCATTTTAAAATCCCAGCACAAGATTTGTTTTGCTGTTGGAGATTGGCCTGCTTTTGTCACAGAGGCCCCTATTTCACCAGCGTGCTCTGCGGCCCTGCACCGCATGTCCTGTGTTCTGCATCACCAAGAGTCAGGCGTGACATTTCCACTGCCAGCTGGCAAAGCCAGACCTGTCTCGTGGCTGTGATGTCATCAAGGAGCTCCAGTTAATGTCTGTGTCATTATGGCAGTGACATGCTAGTCTACACAGAGCTGAAAGTGTGCGGCACAGACCGAAACCAGGACAATGTCTGTGTCAGTAAGAGTGCATAGCAAGACGTGGTAAGGGGTAAGGATACTCTCTGCCAATGTACCTTTTATGTCATTTGAAACTCCAAGTTTCAAATGCTTCAAGACCAAAGTCAAATGCAACAAGACCAAAGTCACATGCTTCCAACAGCTAAAGATTTATGGGGTGACTGTGTACCAACTGCATTTTTGTTGTTTTTTTTTAAATTATAGGACTTGTGGGTTCCACTTAAAACTGATGTTTCACTTTTCTGGAGACTCAAAGCTTGGTCTCCACCTCAAGGAGTTTACAAATCCCTACTTGCTTTCACCAAGTTTTGCATAGATGCATTCAAATGGAACATTTGAAAAAAGAATATTTTTTTTTAATTACTGTTATTAATTTCAAAGTTTTCAAGGCTCCCCTCCTCCATTCTGTATTCTGAGTGGCTCTCTCCTTGAAACCTCTGACCCTGGCACGCTCCAGAAATCTTGGGAGGTGTTCTGGACTGCAGCAGGTTCCCTGCTCACAGATGGGTCCCAGAACTGCACACTCCTCCCCCACTTCTCCTGTCTTCAACCTAATCTCCACTGCTCCACGTTGATGACAGTTTTTAAGGATGGCGACTTTTTAGAAAACAGATACTTTTTTATAGGCAACTGTTCACTATTCCACCTGAAGATAATCATCCTCCAGATAAAATCTGGGTAGAAGAGAGGCAGATTCACTGTTCTTGGTAGATTCTTGGAGGCAGAGTGGAAAATGGAATGGGATGGTACATGTTCTCATCATGCCAGTGATGCTAAAAAGGAGCTTTTCCTGCTCTGCACAGGCAGCATACTTACCATGAGAGAGAATCTGCTATTTCTTGTACTCAAAGTATTCTGTACTTCCAGCAATGTAAAGCCAATAAATTTTTGGCGTAACAAAGCCCAAGCTCCTGACTCAGTAGGAAGCAGAATGGGGAAGTCCTGCTGCCTTTTATTCTCAGGCTTCATTCCAGGGAGCACGGGTATTTGTTCTGCTGAATGAGCAGTGTGAGGAGGTTTGCAATTTGAGGAGCAGCACTGTGCGCAATCCTCGCTTGAATGACTGACCAAAAGAGCATCTGGAAACCAACCGTCCTGAGTCACAAGGAGTGCACTGCTTCCTGGGAATGTGCTAAAATACAAGGCTGTATTCCTATTTTGAATATGAGGGCTATTGCTCTCTCACACTCCTTTCAGGTACTAATGGGAGTCAGAGGCCAAGCTACCTAGGCACGCAGACAATGGTGTGGACTCCTTCACATTAAGCCACTTAAATTACACTGGCCCTTTATTGACACTGGGAACTTGATTTTGACCCCAAACATTAACTCATCATTGCCTATATGACCTTTGTACTTTGTGGCAGTAACTGAGTTCTGGAGTTCACAAGAGTTATACATGTAGTCATGTGAACGACTTCACGGTCCTCTTCCTATTAGGTACTCTCTCCCTGAAAAATATAATCTTTCACTTACTTCTTAGGTAAAAGCCTGGCTGAATTGTACTAGGCACAAGGAATGGGTCACAGTTCAAAAGGAAAAAGAGAATAATAGGGTCCAGAAGAGTTTGGCTGAGAATATATTCTTTAATGCAAGAAATTTAAAATTTATCCTAGCAAAGAAGAAATTTATCCTAGCAAAGTTCATGAAGGCATAATAAATCATAGTACTCAATCATAGCACATTATACAGATTTTAATTTAAAATTTAGAGACTGTATACAATGCCAGTCCTCTCATAAATTTTTTTTATTCATTTTGCATCAGGATTTTTTAGATCTGTCATTCAATAGATAACTTCAGTTAATCAGTGCTTACAGGACCACATAAGCTCACCTTACCTCAGTTACAAGAACATTCACTACCATGCATTCACCCTTGTCTTGGAAGAACCCAGGGTGAGGAGTGTATTTCACTTGACCCATTAACCTTCTCATAGTCCTCAAACACACCTTGAGGGAGAAAGGTAGATTCTCTGCTGTCACATAAAGGGAATCCTTCTTTTTTGTATGACAAAAAAGATTGCAAGATTTCAAAATTGCAATTTGAAAAAGCAATTTTCGAACACATATATTTTTTACTATGTGTCAGAAAGTAAGATACATTGCTGGAATGATGGATCAGTGACTCAGTGGATCAGTATCTGGAGGATTTTGTCTGAAAAGGAGGCTTATTTCTGCTTATTTCTTTTTCAGGCTATGAATCTGGTCCAGTAGATGCCAGCCAAGTGGAAAAAGGCACAGTGATACTGCTGTTTCCAGTGATTCAAGCCTTACTCCACCTGAGTCAGGAGTCATTTCTTTGACCAAGAGATTGGGTCAAATCCCTGTCTTAAGAATTTCTACCCAACTAGAACAAGTTCAACAGAAACAATCCGAACAAGGCAGATTTGTGAAGTCTCTATGTTACGTAGCTTAAGTGGCCACAAGTGTGTGCAAATCAGCAGTAAGACTCCCAGAATATAGAGGCAAACAACCTTGCACCCTGACCTATTTCTTCTCGTTCAACCTCAACATTTTGCAACTTTCATGAGCTTTTTTGCTGAGAAGGAAAAAACCCAAATAATTTCAATATATCTGTGTAAGTGTTAAAGACCAAATATATGGTTGAGCTATTTAATAATGTGGGGTTTTAACTCCACCTTTCTGTAAGATAAATGCTTCTGCAGTTCCCTTTAACCTTCACAGGGCGTGTGCACCTACCTCAAAGAAAGAAAAAGTCTTCATTTTCAGACTTCGTGTACAGCTTATTATCTGGAGACTGAATTTTAGTCCAGAGTCTTCTGTGGACAGGTTCCAGAACAATTTGAAGAGATCAGTCTCAGGTGATATATTAAAGATTTCCTATTGCCTTAGATTGTTGCATCCACTTAATAATCATTCAAATGGTGTGTGTTCCCCTTCATTAACTATATTATAAAATAATTTTAAAAATCATGTTCTTAAAAATTATCATTATTCTTCTGATGTTAAGCTCAAATACTCAATTACACGTTCGTCTCCTAACTGCTATGGGGGAAAAAAGTTAATGCCCATTTTAATCACTCACTGTTAAGTTTTTGGTTGTTAATTCAATCCCCAAACTAGTGAGTACCTTCCTCTATTCTACTCTGTTAAATAGTAGTACTGGGAAAAACCATACAGCATGGCCTGTTTCTAATTATACTCTCACGTTTCCTCGTAAGGAAAAAAAATCTCCATTTGGTACATTGCCTGTTAACCTCTGTAGAGGTCAGTGCCTCATTCCTGTCATGCAGCACACCTTTTTCCCTTCCATTTAACACAGTTATTACTTTCTGGAAGGCAGAATGTTTCTTGTTCAGACTTAGGCACAATCAAGCTGGCCCTTTTCATTCAATGTATTACATACTTCTGTATTTGAAGCCTCGGGGAAAAGTAATTAAGTCTGACCACGAGTGTGATAGCTGCCACAGAGGTTGCCTTGGCTACTCATCCTTTGTGCGCAAAATTGATGACTGATAAAACATGTTTTCCATAAAAATATATACATGCTCTTGGCTTGAATACCTTAAGCCATGGTAGAGCAAGGACTTGAATTCAAATATTGCTAGTCCTGAACAACCTGATATCCATTACTACCATCAACAAAACTATAGGTATCAGCAACCCATATTCTTCTGCCTACCAACCAGCTTATTTCTGTTATGGTCTAAAAAACCCCAGTTCTGTGACAGGAAATTTCAACCAATATACCTTACTGCTAATTAACAAGCTGCTAGTTACTGATTCTGTAACGAGAAATAAAACAAATAAACATAGGGAAACATCTCAGCCTTGCGCCTGACACCTCTCCTCTCTTTTTACTCTCTTTGTTGCACTCAGCCCCACTGACACATGACTGATGACACAGGGGACTTGGTTGTTGTTCCTTTACTTTTGCTTTTCCCATTTCTGATTTCACTGCCACAGTACAGTGTCCTGCACAAGCTGTGTGCCCTCCTGAGCCTCCTCCCTGCCCCTCCTGGGTGACTCTTTGTTCTATGCTGCCTGACAGGCTCCTGAAGGCAAAAATTAAAAACCAAAATCTGATGGGGCCCCAAGTTTGTTTTATGGCACAGCTCAAAAGCCAGAGCTGGAGCTATTTTTTGTTTCTCTCAGTGCTGAGGAGGTCACCATCAGGGCAAGTATGTCTCCGAAGAGTTACTATGGAAATTACCATGCACTTTGAACACCTTTTTCCTACTGAAAGGAAGGAGAACTGAGCACCTAGAAATCTTAGAAAATCACAGTCCAAGCCAGCCAACTTCTGGCAGCTGATCAAAAAAGTAGATGTGCCACCAAAAAGGGTGCGCTCATATTTTAAAAATATGAGGTTAGACTTCCATCAGGTTTAAAGTGGCTTTAGTTGGTGAGGTCAAGGACTCTGTCCCCCCTCTTTGCTGGCATTAAACAAATGGCTTTCTACTTGTTTTTCATTGTCGCCCTTACTCTGCCTTCCCTGTGAAAGAAACACAAAGGAACTACAAGAACAATTGCAAACAAATGCAGCAAATACTATGTGTGGGATTGTAAACACAAGCAGTGATTCAGCCCTAAATGGCAAAGGGAGTAGCAGGCAACCAGGTCTTCAATTATTAACTAACAAGGCTGGACTGACCCCAAGGTTTTCCTCCGTGCTTGTGAGGCAGAGCAGGGGCATTTCACTGAGTGCACAGCATCAGCCTGATTGGGAAAGCAGTGCTGTGGCAGCCAGCCAGCAGAGCACTCCTAAGGGTGCAGCTGCTGGATTTCATGGGTTTTGCTCCCGTGGAGCTGAGCAAAGCCCTCAGATATCTTGATCATCCTATCTTACTCTATCTGAGTGGGGAACTGAATCCAGACCTACACATCCCTTTCCAACTGGGGTGCCCCAGAGTGTCGTCTCCCCCTATTCCAGAAAGACACAGACGGGTTTCCTGCAGCTTCCTTGTGAGCCCAGCACTTCCAGTATGGGTGTTAGATAACCCTAACAGTGTCTGTGGAACAAGTAATGAGATGGTATGAATCTCATTCTTATAAGCTGGAGATAATTCCCTGTCTTTAGTGTCCCTGAGACACGATGTTGAAGTCCAGGAGAAGCAAATCTCACAAAGCATCCCAGGAAAAACCTGGGATGTTTTTCTCAGGGAAATGGAGTGCCTAGAAAAATGGGTTTCCAGCTCTGTTATCTGGTATCCATGTCCCCTGCCTTCCTGCTAAGGAGGGTTGACATGAATATTTCCCCCACCACCTGACCTCTGCTTCTTTCTTGGTGTGGCCCTGCCCCAAAAAGTTGTATCAGAGATAACTAATCTCTACCAACACCACCAGAGTTTTGGGGGCGCTAGGTGAAAAAGGAGGCAGAGGAGCCCCAGGGAAGAGAAGAAAGCAGAATTTGCTTCCAAGGGTCTTGTGAGCAGTCTGCATCCACTCTTGTCTACTTCCATTTTTTTCCCTCCTGTTTGTTCTTCATTGTTTTTTGGGGTTTTTTTAAAATTTATTTTACTCTAATTTTAGCTTTCCTATTCTTAATAAGTGCAACCTCAAAAGGACTGAAATGGAAGTAAAGTAAGAAATAAAAGACCTGGTGCCACTTCCGATACTAGGGATTGGAGCCTTTCCAGCCTCTTAAAGACAAGTGTATAGCAGAAGCCCACCTCTGGTAGAAAGCCTTTGCTCACAGCTAACCTAATTCTAGATCTGATTTTTTTCTTTTCCCCTGTCCATTAGGTCTATTCAGACATGAGGATCAGAGATGAGCCACAAAGGAGAGAAATATATTTGTCACCTAACTACACCTGGCCTTTTTGTGACAAAGAGCCACAGTGAAGATAAAGCCAGTGTTGGAGTTGAGTATTGGAGCAGAGAGAAAGTTTACAGAGGAGGTGTGTAAGCCAGAAAAATTAATCTGTGGTAACATACACAAGAAGTGGGTTCCTAGACTGTTCATTCATTAAGCTTGGAGACCAGAAAGATTATTGCAGTAGGAATTATGTCTAATAAAGGAGGCATCTGCTCTGGAGGAAAAGTGTATCTCCTAGTGCCTGACATTGTTCCTATATTTGGACATATCAGGGAGGAATTTCTCCCCGTGTACCTATAACTATGATTTTCTTTTGTCCTACATATTCATCACAGGATAACCCCACTGACTATAATGGAGTGTCACCTGGCATGCATTTTCCTGTGCCTTGGAAGAATACATTGTGCGTGGATCCTGCATACATTATTTAAATGGAAAAACTAAGAACAGCATAGACTGTATTCATCATCCTGACCGACAGAGGTGTTGCACACCTGCAGGTCAGCGGAAAGTGGGGACAGAGGCATCTCCTCTATTGCATTCTGAAGAATTCTGAGGTTATTGAAGGTTTTTAATGGTGCAATCAAATCAGTATAAGCAAAAAGCTGCAAAATCAAATTCAGAACAATGAATGCATCAGTTCATTAATGGAACAGTTCCAGCCATCTGGTATTCATATGTTCTACACTGGGGCTGCTATTGTGCAGACATAAATGACCCAATCTTACCTTCCAGCAACAGCTTTCATTAACTAAATATATCCAAATTCTTTATTGTTCAGCTAGTATTACAGGCCCTGTCCTGTGTTTTGGAAAGGTCGGTGGGTGGGGGTAGGTTCAGTTTTGGTCAGTTAAAGCTTCAGTCCCACAGTATTTCTCCTTTGGGTTTGTGTGCGTGTTATTCACCGCATTGTGGACATGGCACATCTTGGAAAACTTTTAGTGACTTCTGCTGCTGAAGTTCTAAAAGAGAGAGAAGGGGTCAATCATTATTTTAGTAAAAATTACAACACGTAGACACTAGTAAGAAATACTCTCGCTTGAAGGAAACATAATTCTAATGTAGGACTGAACTTTTCACTTGCTGTTATTTACTTTTTTCAGATGATACCTCCAGCAGCTCGTCAAAGCCCACAGAATCACAGAATGGGTAAGATTGGAAAGGACCACAGTGGGTCATCTGGTCCCACCTCAGGGTCATTTAGAGCACATGGCACAGGATTGTGTCCAGACACTTCCTGAATATCTCCAGTGAGGGAGAGTCCACAACCTCTCTGGACATCTTGTTCTGGTTCTCAATCACATGCACAGTAAAGAAATTCTTCCTCATGTTCAGGTGGAAATTTCTGAGCATCAATTTTTGTCCATTGCCTCTTGTCCTATTACTTGGCACCACTGGCACCACCAAGAAGAGCGTGGGTCCCACCTTTTGGCACCCTCCCTTCAGGTATTTTTAGATGAGAGGTCTCCTCTCAGCTGTCAGTTCTTGAAGCTCAACACGCTCAGCTCCCTCATCATTTCCTCATATGAGAGATGTTTCAGCCCCCTCGTCGTCCTCTGCAGGACTCGCTCCAGGAGCTCCGTGTAAGACCTGGCATTTGAACAGACCAAACTGATATGCGAAGTTATATACGGTACAGAGGCATCCATCTGACTTTTTCTGAGCAATTTATTTTTTTTTAATCCTATGAAGGGGTATGACACTCAATTTATTGGTGTACAAATATCATCCAGTTCAAAGTTAAAGGGCACAGACAGGATAAATTATGGATTTTAGATGCTGTCTGTTGACTAAGGATCTCTGCTGGAGCAAGATTTTATATTCATTGGACCTTGCAGCTATAGTCAGAGGGACAGGTGCTGGACCCAACAGCTGCCGCTGCACTCGCTGGAGGTAAAGCTTTTCTTATTTCCCTGTATCCTCGTGAGAAGGGGGATTTCAGTCATTTCATGGCAGACCAGGGCCCTATGCTTGATGAAGAGACAAATCAGCACAACATTTGCTATCCAGTCAACCCTTAACACCCTACAAACAAATGTTTTTTCAACAACCTGGAACTAAAATTTAGTTGAGCCACATGGAGTGAAAAGACTGGGTAAAGAGCAGAAATGTTGAAAGGCTGTATAATGTTCTGGGATTTTAGAGCAGAAATTTATTAAAAAGCAAGAAAACTGAAGTTGGCAAAACAAAAAGCTGAATGGGCAGCAGTGTTCAGGCAGCATAAATGCACAGCTTCCCTGAAACAGCGGTGGTGACCCAGCCCCAGGCTCCAACGCAGGTGCTCCTTGGAGCTGAAAAATGCACAGGGGAGTGTTCAGTGCTGCGGCCATCCCATGGGAGACACCCACCCAGCCTCCCCCCACTGCCGGCCTTCCCTCCATGGAACCTGCAGCCATCCCTGACCCTCTACTTACCGCAAAACCATAGCTCCTCCTCACTGTCTCGCCTCATCTCACCACAGTGAAGCCACAACCATCAGCTTCCATCCGGACCCTCCTGGCAACCTTCTGCCCCCATGCCTGCCCCAGACAAACCCCACATGCTTCATATAGCCATCAGCTCTTGTTGATGCATCTCATGGCACGTGATTCGTAAGACTTTTAACAGTAACACAGAGGTTTACGATTCTGTATGAGTTGTTGTTACTGGATTAGTCCCTAATGCACTGAATTCCTTTGCATCTCTGACAGTAACTGCCTGAAGCATCTTGCAAACCCTAGTACAGTCATCTCAAGGCAACGTGGATGTTCGAAGTACCAGGACAAACCCAAACCTTCTTTCACAAATAGCCCTGAAACCTGGTCACTTGGACAGACACTGCTCTCATGTCTGGCACAGACATTTTCTAAACAGCCTGATCTGACCTAGGTCTTGCCACAGAGGCTACAAGGAACAACCACCTCCTCTGCTTTTGTGGATACATCCCTAATCCTCAGCATGCTCAGCACTTATGGGCACCCATGTTTCCTTCAACCCTGGCCTTGCAGCCCAGCTGTTAGGGGCTGGGCATGGCAGAAAGCCATGAAGAGCCAAAGCTTGGCTTCCAGCAGCACTATCGTCACATTAGCTTTTCAGCAATGTGCTACACTTCAGAAGGATGAGGATATCCTCGGGTCCAGGCAACAAGAGGCTGAACCAGGGAGAGAGAGATTTTCCATGGAAAAAGTTGCACTTTTGCCTTGAGAACTTTTGAGGTTTTAGAGGAGTGTGTGGCTCACAGAATGTCATGCGCTGCTTCTCCATCATAGCAGGAGCCCTGAGGAGACTGAACCAGGGCAGAAGAAGTGCCAGCTGCCACAGAACAAAGATTACCTGGCTTTATGGATAGGGCTGCTTTCTTTCTGTGAGCTTTCTGATGTGACTGAAGTTTCTCTGGAAAACAGCAGGTTTTCTTCTGTAGGTAATGTTATTTGCTCAGATTACTCTGCATCCTGTTCTGAACAGGATGCAGAGATCCCCAGCATGTGAGCACTGGGCTTCAGGTAGTATGTATGCAACAAATAAGCAAAAAGTCAAACTCCAGAGAGTGCTTTATTCTTTGTGAATTGTTGGAAACGTTCTTTGTAATGTAACACATGCTTTAGCAATCGACTACAAATGGTGGGACTTTAAGAAATAAAAGCTGATCAATAAAAAGTGAAAATATTGTTCAAGGTCTCTAATTATTCCTTTCTCAGATAGTGCTGAAGCATGCCATTTTTTCCCAAAGTAATTAGTAGTGATCTCATCTAATGTTTCATTCAAAGCATCCATTGCACTGAAAATTTCAGCACATTTCCAATTTCAGCACATTTCCAAAATGAAATTATCCAGCTATCCACATCAGAGTATGCTGCATAGAGAAGTGACAGAGTGAAGAGACATCTTAAGTGTAAATTCCCTGAATTTTTATTTTTCATTAAAAACACCAGAGGTACTTTCCAGGCCCAGACTGAAGAGGAATTAGATGTTTAACTTTCCTGGGTTTGTATGACTAATCTTGCAACCACTCAGTCGAAACTGTATGAATACTGAGGATTAAATATAAATATATCAATGTCTGCACATGTTAAGTATACTTATGATTTGAATCAATTCACTAAATTGAGCACATGGAACTTACATGGTTTGTTCTGGAAAGAGAAGTTTTTCCAGACTGAAGGATGTGAAAACTACTTCCCTATCTAATGCAATTCAGTACATCTGTGTGTGATTACATAAACATGTCTCAGACCACAGAGCACCACAGCCAAGTCTCATAGCAGTTACATTCATTAAACGTCAGACCATGTGATCTTCCCTGGACCTTCAATATTTGCCTGTTTGTAAGATTTACTGAATAATCCCTATATTTTCTATTTAGAGCAAGAGTGGTTGACTAAGAATTAATTACATTATCCTTCAATAAATGACAAGTCAATGTTTCAGGGCTGGGCAAGCATGCCTGAGGTCACTAACAGAAAACAAAAGAACTGAAAAAACATTGCTGCTTTACTTACATCAGTTTGCTGAAAGTGGACTCAAAAATACTTTTCTTTTAAATGTTTGTGATCATTTTATCTTTATATAATTCCATCTCACACACAGATCAGCCTTTCCCCATGAGCTCAGGACTGGTATTTTCTGCTGTTTTTCTTCAAAGGTCAGTAGCTAGAGTTGCTGCAGAGAACATCCCAACCAGCAATTTTTGAGTAACCATAGGGATGCTAAGCAGCGGTGATTTCCAATTCGCAGATGCAGTAGCTCTTAGCAGCAAGCACTGTCCTGCTGAAGAAGGCTCCTGCATGCCTGAGGTTGTAGGTCTCACCCACAGAGATGTCAATCGTGTCAGATCACCCCTTGCCTGAAGATTTGACTGCTTTTAAGTTAATTGTGGTTCTTATAGTGGTGTCTAGTAAACTGGCTGAGGACAGGACAGACTTTGTAGACATGTACAGGCAGTTCATGTCCCAAAAAGATGAGTGAAATATGGTTTATAATGAAGCTACAGACAAAATACTGCCACAAGACTGGAAGAATCAATTTTGCATTCTCAAGACCTGCTCTCTAATCAGTGGCTCATGTAAGTCATCCCTTTCCTACCACCAGGGGAGGACATGTGCGGTTTGAGTGCTTTGTTTCAAGCCTGCAGTTGTCCAGTCAGGATGTGGCCTGAGCACAGGTGAGAAAATTATTAATATCTGTCACCATAATTGGTGTGTAGATGTTAAACCATGTATTAGAGCTTGTAACAGAACATGCTTCTTGGTCACCTCTTGCAAACACGTGGTAGCTTGCTTTGAACAGGTAGAAGATAAAATCCAGCATTTTCCAATGTTAATAGCCTGCTGAATACTTAAAACTTTTTGGCATGTTGAAGTCTAGTCTTAGAGCAAAATTACAATGCTGAGTACAAAAATAAGGTCTGTGTGGTAACAGCTTCCTAAAGAGAAAGCACCTCAAGAGCCATGACAGCAAGAGACCTGCTCTCACAGGTGCCAAAAACCTTCCTAATAACCACACCTGTGGTGCAGCAGATACTGCCAGTGAACAGGGTCATCACTATGTTGATGGCACACAAGCAAAGATCAGAGCTGAGAATTGTCTCTGCTGCTTTTTGGTTCCTTGGGAAATACGAGGGCTTGGTGCTTCATTATAGGATTTTGTACTGCTGTAGGCATTGATGGCTTGTACAGCTGTGTGTAACCTCCCTAGAAATCTCTCTACAGGGCTTAGAAGAGCTTAGCCATTTCAGTCACTGAACACTAAGTGTTGTGCAACATACGTCTTTTCAGTTGATGCATGTACGTGCAAAAGTGGCCTCTAGATGCTCCTGCAATCCAATGAAATCAGAGTATTTCACAGCAAAAACTGATGGGGGGCAGGGATTGGGGAAGAAGAACCAATTTGAACTCCGTTTTGTACAATAAAATAATTCTTCTGATCTGGAAAACTGTCTGTTGTGCAACTCTGTCCCTTTCCAAGCACGAGTGCTCCGTGAACCTGCAAACTGACTATTCCTATGACTGAGGTTCCCAAACGGCTTTCAAAACTTTCACAGGACGAGCACTGTTGCTGCTCCAGAAACATCTGCATACCACGCCACGCAGCCCGAACCCCACGCCCCTTTCCCGAGGTAGCCTCCGCGACCGGCCAAGGTCTGCTGCGGAGAGCGGGCGTCCGCAGCTCCCGGCGCTGGGGCACGCGTGGGGTCCGCGGGGCGGGGCGGGCACACCTGGGCCCCGCCCGGCGGAGGAGCGCGGGCGGAGTGGGGGCGGAGGGAGCTCGTCCCGTCCCGTCCCGTCCCGNCGCCTGCGACAAGGTGCCCGCTTCCCATTCCCCAAGGTCTCCGTGCCCAGGGCGCTTTTCCCCTCCTCTCTTCGGCTTTTTCTCTCGTGTTTCTGAACCTGGTGTAAGTCCCGCGGCGCGCAGTGGTGCGCGGGGCGGCGCGCGTTGGCGGGGGCCCTCTCCGGCGAAGGGCTCTTTCGGAATGGGCTCGAGTGGGATGCAGGCGTCGGGTCAGGCTGCTGTTCCTGCTGAGCTAACGTCTCCGGGGCTGGCCTGGAATGAGTGATGGGCACTTGTTTGAATAAGGGGCACTGACAGGACTTAGGGTCTATCCTCATGTTTTTCTTTTTTTCTTTTTTTTTCTTTCCTCACTCCGTTCTTCCCCCCTCCCCCCCACCCCCCCCAAGTCTCTTTGGATTTATTTATACCAAATTAAGGCAGTGGGAAAAGTCCTAGATAAAAAATGGTTGCCTCCTCTCTCTCCTGACTTCCTCAGTCCTTCGGACGAAGAGCCTGCTAAAGTCCGATGGGAGCAGTGTCGGTTGTATCCATGGTGTTTACAAAGGTAAAGGACAGGGAGAAGATGGAATGACAAGCATAAGGGTGTGGATTATTAGAGAAAGACTGAGAGCGGGAGTAACAGGAGGGAAGCTAGAGGACAAAAGCCGTTAGCAAACTGAAGTGAGAAGACAGAGGTGGAACCAGAGGGACCAAGTTTCTTCCTCTCACTTCTTTTCCTAAGTTCTTTTTAAATAGCTTCACAGTGGGAATCATCCCAAAAAACTGCTTCCTATGGAAATATAAGAAAACTTTTCGTTATCAGAAAAATGTTGGAATGTCTAAATTTAATTTTCTTGGGGATTTCTCTGTGAAAGAAGCTCACACCTTCATGATTTCAGTTGTCTGTGAATGTTAGAAGCTGCCCAAATCCCCCCTTTCTTCTTTTTTTTTTTTTTTTCATCCTTACTTGCTCCAGGTTTGGGTTGATTTTTTGTGTGAGCTTTTTTTGTTTTGTTTTGTTGGGGGGGTTTTTTGTTCTTGTTTGTGTGGGTTTTTTTGTTTGGTTTGGGGTTTTTTGAAGTTTCAAGGCAGAATAACTTGGGGGAGACCCTGTAGGCAACTTGTGTTCTTAAAGTGTGGGGCAGTTGGGTTATCTGCAATCTTTTACTGCTAAGAACTGCTGCAACTCTTACCTTTTCAAAGAAAGTTTTTGAATGCTAAATCAGGTTTGGTGTGTTGTACCATTTGGTCTAAAATGAATCACTCTCAGGTCTGGGAGTCATGTTTCAATTTGGCGGCCAGGGCTGCGCGCCATGCAGCCTGTTACTCTTGTGTGAGGATGGGCTATACTGTAGTACTAAAATAATATTTCTGGCAATTTCAGCAGTGGACTGAAGCAATACTCAATGTGCACAGGCGTAAGTGAAGCTCTGCCCTGCAGCTCGCTATTACTGGCTATAGGCGTGCCGCACATTTTTCCTTAACTGATATGTGCTCGGACTTACAAAGCAACTTGATAGGCCTGTGTTTTACTGTTGTTTTTATTAAATATTAACCACACAAAATCAAACGCTGTCTTGCTCCAGGATAGATTGACACTGTCTCATCCAGTGCAGTTGTACATGAATGGTGGTTGTTTTCCTTTTTGTGCAGCAAATAACCAAGGAAATGTTTTTTAGGAATACTGAGAAGCACTGTTGCATGATCAGTATGGTGTTGTCTTTATCACTCCGTATCACAGATTGCACTAGTTAGACCCTTGGCTGCTATAAACCTTGTTCTGAGAACTTAGCAGTAGCAGTGCTGGTTGGAGAGAGGAAAACATTGGCTGGTGTCTGCTTTCTCTTCCTCCGCTCTTCAAAACAAATATTGAGGGTCGAAAGGTTAAACAGCTTTTGAGACGAAACACATGGAAAATGCAAAATCAAAGTAATGCTACACTGCGTATCCAGCTTTAATATGTGAACTCCACGTGTGAGTAACAGATAATCTTATCACTGTGTGCAAAAAATACTTTATGGTCATGTGGTTTTCATCCACAACTCTGAAAGACTGTAGCTAAAATATAATTCCTTCTCTGCTTAAAAATGAGAGAAAATAAAAATCTGTCTAACTTTGTCTTGTAGTGTTACACAGTGAAACTATTTGGGGAATCCAGGAGAGGGTGTTGAAGAAAGTGTTTTGCTCTCAAGTAGAAACTTGGGTAGTACTTACATGGGATTCACTTTTTTTATGACCATGATGAGCCCTTAATAACACCATAATGGATAGTTAGCTGTTTCTTAGTGGCCTCTCCATATTGATCTTTCTTTGTCTCATATTCAGAGGTTTAAATCAAAAGGCAAGTAACTCTTCTGAGCAGTTTATTCCTTTGGGAGACCACCACGATCTTCCCTCTGAGTACCCAGCGGTTTGAGCGCTCTCAGAGGTGAGCTGCCTTCTCCAGATGTCAGAAGAGCTGGCTTTGAGCACCTCTAGGTGGTGACCTGCCAGCACGTACTGAGCCCTGTTGCTGTGTATCTGGATTTTTTTATCATATGGATGCAGAGGACAATTGAATGCAGCTCTTTTGCCATCAGGGCTGAGTGGGAACTCTTCACAGCTGTTGCTTGCAGTCTTGGTGATGCCCAAGGATACGTGGAAGAATTTGAGAGTGGAAACAGGTTGTACATTGTGGCACTTGTCCTTTTCACTGTCACTTCCTTCACAAAATTAGAATTTGCTACATAGGTGCAGTTTCCTTCCTGTCAGAAAGAAAAATGCATATAATTTAAGGGACACTTAAATTCAGCTTAAATCCATTTAAATGGGATATTTGAAGAGTGGCTGCTACACATAATGCCAGGGGAAAGATGCATACAACTGTTTTACTGAAAGAAGGAGAGAACAACCACTATTTGATCCATACAGCATCTTTAGCTGGTGGATTAATTCTTTATATGTTGTGCATTTCACTGCTTCATCTTTCACAATGAGTTGTATTATTTTTTCTATCAGTTTAGTAGGGTGAAAAGAAAACCAACTTTTGAGAAAATAAACAGTGTGTGTTTTCTTTTTCCACATTCCCATGTCCTTTTCTTTAAGATTGCTTTGAGTTTAGGTGTGGTCCTCATTTATTGCCTTAGGATTTTTGATAATCTGAAGGGAGAGCACTGCTCTCCAGAAATTCTTGATCGTAAGGGACTTGAGGCAGTAATGGCTTGAACTGGCAGTGATTATGTAGCACCTGATGTGGTTTTGACTTTTCTCTTCCAGGTGTCACAAGGCGATGCTGTAGAGATGTGGCAGTCCTCAACAGTGCCGCATTAGGGTTGAACTTGCACACTACATGTTGTCCCTCATGTGTTTTTCTTCATAGATAAAGCAGAAGCTTAAGGCTTCATCCATGGCCCATAGATGTCAATAGTAAAATCTGTATTGGCATTGAGTGACTTTGGAACAGGTGAGAGGCTGATGTGTTGCTTTGACAGAAATACAAAGTTATTCCCAAGGCAGAAGAAAGCTCTGTCAAGGAAATGAGAGCTGCTGTTCCAGTGACATGTCAGGGAACTTGAATTTTGATTTTCATCATTTATATTTCAAGCTTAGTTTCTTTAAAACATGTAGAAGCACAGCCTGTTCATTCTTGCGCCTTCATTGATGTACTGATACATAAGATAGTGAACATCTGAATGTCTGGTGCTTTTGGTTTGATTTTTGTTGAAAGTCGAGGAGAATTCTGAGAAGTGCCTTTGTGTACCCAGACCTCTCCGCTCATCCATAGATGTTTCTTGACTGCCTGACGCTCTTTCCATACTCCCAAGCTGATTAGCAGCACACCTGACTTGCAAAATCTTGGTGATTGTTTGGCTGAAGGTTGCACTCTAGGATCCATTTTCATTTTTTGATGACTGGTGTCTTTAATTGTTGAAAGTACCGTTTCTGTTTGTGCAACATTGAGCACCAGAAAAGAAAAGAGCCTATGTGGTGGTGCTGGTTTAGATAGTATATGTGTGTCCCCATCTCACATGGCAACTCCATGATCATGGCATTTCTCTTACAAGCTCTTGACAAAGAACTTTTGAGGTGGTTAAGGTATTGTATTTCTCTACAGAGGAACAATAGCCTTGCTTGAATTAGTGCATATTTGTCCAGAATTTCCTGATAGGCACAGCCTGGAGTAGTTTGTTGACCATGTTTTTTTCCATACTGTACCTACTTCCTACTGGATCTGGCTGCTTCTTGAGCCAGATATTGTAGGCAGTTAGGTTAGTGCACATAAAGAGGGGAGCACTGGTGCATTTACCCCAGAAGTAAAGAAGTATTTCTCCTTAAAAAGAAAGTGAATCTTCTCCCTTTGCTTCTGCCAGGCAAAACCAGCCACAGACTTGCATGGCTGCTGTGGTTCAAGGACTCTGGGTAAGGCATGGCTGCCCCTGCCAGCAGCTCAGCTGGAGAGGGGTAACCACATCCCTCTTCCTCAAGCCACTCCCGGGATGAATAACCTGGACAGAGTTCTGGCCTGGGATGTGTGGAGAGTGTTTTGCTTTCCAAATGCCTTGAAAATTTGTGCTGGTGGACTTTGTGATGGATAATGGCCTGCCTGCTGGTCCTTCTGGTGAAACAGGAGCAACGTGTTGTGCCTTGCTGTTTCTCACTCATACATTGCAATGTGGTCTTCTGCTGAAATGCTGGTAGGTGGTGTGGATCAGTGGCACAAGAAATGCCTTCAGTTGCGAAAGTGGGGAGGCTGGATCTCTTCTAGAAGGAAACATTTTGGGAGTACAGATACTGTATTGCTGAGAACCATGTGTAGACTTTTGTGCTAACTGGATTATCTTTATTTTACACTTCTTTAACTTGAGAGGCATTGGAAATACTTTTTTTTTTTTTGGCTTCTGTGTGGTATACTTTAGATAAAATTTGGAGATAAATATGAGACCCTGATATTATCTTTCTGCTTTTGCTTCTCACTGTGACAAAGAGCACCTCCTGAAGTGGATTTTTGAAACTGCTGAAAAAAATGCCAGTGAGTTTGATAGTCATATGCATTAAACTTCAGTTTGGTGTAGGCCTCATGTTGCCATATTGCAGACCATTCTGGCTTCTCTGTAGGAATTTACATGCCACCGTGACCTTCGGAATACTATGGATTTCACAGGCACTTTACACAGTACATCCATTTCTTTGCCAGCTAGAAAATGTATTGCGTATTGCAGTACTTGCAGGAGCAAGCAAAAAGCATTGGATTGACATCAAAGGCAAGATCTTTCTGTACAGAATGCTGGAGATTGTAAGAGTGGTAAAAATCTGGCAAAGGAAATGCATAGTTTTTCATTGTAAGCCCCTTCCCTCCCTCCTCCCCGTCTTTTTAGGGTGTGTTTGTCAGATACGAAGTGGTGCTGGTACATTATTTATGGAAGCAGAAGTTTTTGTTAGAAGTTCTTCGGCCATTTGAGGATGATTGTTTTCACCCTGGATGGAAAAATACAGCTATAGTAGTATCCCTTTTTTATTAAGAAGTTGTTAGATGCAGTTTAAATGAAAAAAAAAAAAATTTGGATGAGTATTGAATGTTTACTGCATAGAGACATTTGTCTCTTCTTTGAGTGAGTGATTATTTAATACCAGTGAACTGAACACTAACTCCTGCAAAGACTTACTGGAATCCAAGCAGTCATGGGAGATGCTGTACAGGTCGCACCTCTTAGCTTTCAAGTGTGGCAAATATTGTTTTGTCTGCTGCAAAAGAGTATTGATAACGGGTCTGTAGCCACTGGATTTCACTAAATGTTTAGTCTTTGATAGTGCAGTCTGCTTTTGACCTGTTGTGGTTGTCAGGCCTGCTGGACACTGTCCTGAAGCCTTGAGCTGCTGCTGGAGACAAACCAAGGGAACTGGGGTGGCATTGCATAGCTGCAATGTGTGAAGGGCAATGGGCCTCGCTGAACCAGGATGTAGGTGTCCACAGCCAGGATTCTGGTGCAGAAGAAAGCCCAAGTTTGTTTGCTGCTCAATTCTGAATCAGCTTTGTTGGTGTCAAGTGAGGTGAAAGGGCTGAAGCTGGGGTGGATGGCTCTGGGGATGCCAGCAGTGCAACAGTCACTGTCCCTGCAGCTCACAGCACAGAAGCCCAGTGGGTGGTGAGCACCCCTACTGTCCTGCTGCTTTGGAGCAAGGGGAAGCAGATTGTCCAAGTGGCACCAGCTGCAGCTGCTGCCTGTTGGCTGGCTGGCTGGCTGGTGGCAGGAGACCTCGGAGGAGAGGGCTGCAGGTTAGTACCTTAAGCCAGTGGCCATGTCAGGAGAAGGTCACCCTGCCCATAGGCATTGCCTTCCACTGGGAGGGACTGTGGTGATCACTGCTGTGGTCAGTATTTTTTTAGTGCTTGCGTTAGGTGCTGACTTTCTTGGTGGGGTCTGTTTTCTTGTGGTTACTGTGTTTTTTACAATCTCTTGTTGCTACAGTGGTGGTGTCACTTCTTGGGTCCTACAGTTTTCAGGGTTTCATGTTTGTGTAACTAACCATTTTCACAGTTACTTGTAACTGAATATAGAGTAGCTAAGGCTGGCAGTGTGTATGTGTGCTTGATGTTCTGTCCGGACACTTCTGAGCTTTTTCAGTGATACTCCAGCTAATAGAAGTAAATTGTGCTCTTTTGTGCATAATTCAGTTGTTGTTACCATGCCTATTGTGACAGGCCTGTTTGCAGTGATTGAGTGTAAAGACTGGATCAATAGTTTTACAAGATATGTACAGTCCTCTTAGGAGTTGCAATGGAAAGTGTTTCTTTCATGTGGTAGTGAAGCTGTATTGTCAGATGTGAAGTGGAAATTTGGCTACCTTGCCTCAGGCTGTGCTTGTAGGATAAAACATTTCTATAGTTGCATGCTTGCTTTGAACATATAAAACTAATTATTGAAGTAAAAAAGCATTTGGGAAGTTGGTAGGGGAATGTTAGGTAGACCAGCCTAGATTCAGACTGATAATGATAAGTTTGTCAATTCCAAAGGAGAGCAGAGCACAGTAAGGTCTGTGCTGCGTGTCACTGGCTATCACACTTGGAAGGTGTCTTTGCAAATGTGTACACAGCCCTGCTAAAGTGTTGTATGTCGTACTGGCAAATTATCACTACAGGAGGATAACTTGAATGTTCTCTGCATCCATCTGAGAATGTCTCCAGGCACTTCTGTCTTGCCAGGACGAACCAGCCAATCTAGTTAGGAGCATGTTGTTCTATATGCCATAGTAACACTAGGATGTACTAGTAGTGTTTGAACATGTGTTAACCATCCATGTAGTCATTACAGGTCGAGGGGCAAAGCCTGGGCTTTCAGTGAAGAATTCATTGAGGTTTTCAACTGTTTCTATCCACGTGTCTGCCTGTTTGTTGGTACATTGCCGCAGACACAAATCCAGTGCATCAATAGGTCATTGCCTCTTCATTCCTCTTGTCAAGGAAATGGAATTCACTAATTGTTTTCCTGATATGCTGCAGTGGGACAAACAACTTGAGGGAAATGAATGTGTGGATAGGTGCCCAGCATTCGAGGAGTATCATCTTGAATGTGACTTGTACTTGAAAGATACCATTATGAATGTCTGTCAAGTTTATTGGTCTTCCTGTCTTTCCTTTTCCTTGCTGTCCCTCCCACAATGTGTCATACACATGGAGAGAAATTCTCTGAAAATGAGCCAGGTGTCTTTCGGGTGCCCTGGGCATGGTTTCTCCAACAGGACTTTGAGAGCTGTCCCAGTGTGGCTAGCAACATATCAGGATCATTTTGCTCCTCCTAAAGCTTTTGATGGAACTACTGAAAACTTTACCTCAAAGTAGTGTATTTCCCTGTAGAGAAGCCTTGCAAACAAAAGAAGACTTTTCTGAGTTAGTGTTTGCTCCCCTAGCCTTTTAGCTTTTTGTTTATAGCAGTTACAGTATCCTATTTCAAATACCCCGTGCTAGTGTGGCTGGAAACTGTCTGAGACTTCAGGGTATTACAGTAATCAGAACAATCCTGGTATTTAGTGAATAGACTGAAAATAGGTCTCTAGAATTATTTCAGTTTTACAAACAGTTGATAGGAATAGCGTAGGTTAGTACCTGCTTCTCCAAGAAGTACAGTGTGTTTCTGTTTCCTGCCCTAGACTGCTGAAGTTTCACATGCAAAAGCAGCCTAGGAGGTTCAGCCTGGAGGAAAAAATTCAGGGGGACATGTGCAAGATGATGACAACCTGATGATAGAAGGGAATGACATTATTGTATAACACATAAATGCCTTAAAAGTAATATGCCTGAGCAAACACTTATGCCTTGGTCCTGCATATTTCCATCCTCAATATCTCCTCCACAAAGTCTCTTGCAATCAGTTGCCTGGATTTTAATGACAAAGTTCTGTTTGAGAGACTTGTTTACAACTTCATCAGTTCTTCTTTCTAAATTGTTCCTAATATGCTATGAGGACTCAGTGAAGGGACCTTTGGTATAATTTTTGTGCAAAAGCAGTTACTTTTTCTCTCAGAAGAGTGGCACAAAACTGCAGGAGCAGCTTTGGCAGTGAAGCCACACCCTGCTCCTTTGTGCTTATCATTGCCAGGCACGTGAGAAAGGAGGGGGAGAAAATACTGACTTTTCTTGGAGCTCCCAAGATGAGGTGACATTCCTTGGTTGGTAGGAAACCCGACTGTGCACTCGCCATGCATCTGCCTTCTGCAATTCTGCCCGAAGTCATTCTGTGTTCTGTATATCCCTCTGACTGTTCCTCTTGTGGTTTGATTAACTTTCCCCCCAAGACCCTTCAAGTGTCATCTCCCGCTTGTATAAGCGGTGTCTCCACTAGAGGGGGATGCCAGTATAGCTGTAGTGGGAAACTCTGAGGATTTAGTAAGTTACAGTGCTTTACTCTTTCTTCTGGCCTGGCAGTGTTGCCCATTGGGTTACGTGGAGTATTCTTGGAAGAAGGCTGCTGCTGAAGGCAGCAGCTGACCAAGTAGTAGGCACTGGGTTTCTCCAAAACACTGTCAGTTCTGCCAGCATGCCATAGTGCATTTTTGTATAGAATCATGGAATGGTTTGGGTTGAAAGGCACCTTAAGGATCATCTAGGTCCCAAGCCCCTGCCACAGACAGGAGCACCTTCCACTAGGCCAGACTGGTTGAAGCATTGTTCTGCATAACCTCAAAACATTTCCAGGGATGGGGCATCCACAGCTCCTCTGGTCAACCTGTTCCAGTGCCTCACCACCCTCACAGTAAAAAATTTATTCCTAATATCTAATCGAAATAGACCTTCTTTCTGGGTCAATTACCCCCATCCTATCGCTACGTACCTTATAAAAAGTCCCTTTCCAGCTTTTTTTTATAAGCCCTCTTTAGGTACTGGAAGGTGCTATAAGATCTTCCCAGAGCCTTCTCTTCTCTAGGCTGAGTAACCCCAACTCTCTCAGCCTGTCTTCATAGGAGAGAGAGGTGCTTCAGCCCTCTGATCATTTCTGTGGTCCTCTCTGAACTTGCCCTTTCTTCTCTGTAGAGATCCAGAGCTGGACACAGTACTCCAGGCTGGATCTCCCGAGAGTGGATTAGAGAGGGAGTGTGTGGTTGGCTGACCTAAGAGAGGCTGCTCAGTAGTGAGCGGCTGAAAATCAGACCCAGCATGCCTAAGTGGGCTGTGTCAGGGATGAGAGTAGCTGTGCATGNTTTGGGTTGAAAGGCACCTTAAGGATCATCTAGGTCCCAAGCCCCTGCCACAGACAGGAGCACCTTCCACTAGGCCAGACTGGTTGAAGCATTGTTCTGCATAACCTCAAAACATTTCCAGGGATGGGGCATCCACAGCTCCTCTGGTCAACCTGTTCCAGTGCCTCACCACCCTCACAGTAAAAAATTTATTCCTAATATCTAATCGAAATAGACCTTCTTTCTGGGTCAATTACCCCCATCCTATCGCTACGTACCTTATAAAAAGTCCCTTTCCAGCTTTTTTTTATAAGCCCTCTTTAGGTACTGGAAGGTGCTATAAGATCTTCCCAGAGCCTTCTCTTCTCTAGGCTGAGTAACCCCAACTCTCTCAGCCTGTCTTCATAGGAGAGAGAGGTGCTTCAGCCCTCTGATCATTTCTGTGGTCCTCTCTGAACTTGCCCTTTCTTCTCTGTAGAGATCCAGAGCTGGACACAGTACTCCAGGCTGGATCTCCCGAGAGTGGATTAGAGAGGGAGTGTGTGGTTGGCTGACCTAAGAGAGGCTGCTCAGTAGTGAGCGGCTGAAAATCAGACCCAGCATGCCTAAGTGGGCTGTGTCAGGGATGAGAGTAGCTGTGCATGGGCCTCAAGCTTTGGTGTCATGGACACAGCTGGTGTGTGCAATTGTGGGATGCCTAACAAATCTGTTTTGTGGGTGGATTTCAGTACGTTCTCCTTTTGTGGCCTGGATCCCTTGAACTTCTTAGTTTATTTGTGCGGTCACAAAAGAAGTCTTAGTGGTTCCCAAGTAATGCTTTATGGCTTATGCTTTTGTTACAAACTGTCTGAAGGAGGCTTTGAAGTGTGTATATGTTTAATGTTTGTACCCATGCTAATGTGTACCAAGTTCCAACGGAAGAGCTGGAGGCAAGCTACTAGTTAGTTTTTATTTTATTTTTTCTTTAAGGATAATCCATTGATATTCAGTTGTACTTTTGTCCAATATGATTGTTTTTTCACCTTTCTTACTCTTTAAAAAAGGTGCAAAAGGAGTTTATCTAAAAAGTGGTGAGGCAGACTAGATAGTGCTTAAACACTAACTTTTCTGTCATCGTATGTTTTAGAACACAGGGTTTTTTTGGTTTTGTTCTGTTTTTCATCAACTCCATTCTGCCTCCTGGCTTTGTTTTCCTCTTGAATTTGTGGCATCTCCCAAATATTCTGATTGAAGTATTTGTTGTTTCTGCTGGGTATTGTATATACTGAGAACCTAGTCAGAGAAGCTGAATAATCACTGAAGTATGGTGTGAATTTACAACAGCCTGCTTAATTCATGTGACCTCTTGTGTGCTCTAAGAGCCTGTCTGCTAAACACAACTCAGAGTTAATCCAAGTCAATTCTTAAAGTGAATTGGTCAAGCCGGGAGCTAATCCTCTGTATTTACCTGCTTGTTCAGATAGGCAGCAGCCTAACCTACTTTAAATTTCACTTGATAATTGAAAAGGGAAGGGTCGGAGGGAAAGGTGATGAAATCTTGGTGTTTTCTTCATATCTCTCCTTTCAGGGCATATTTCAGTAGTGCTTTGCATTTATAAATTTTGAATTTATAGAATGATCAGCATAAGCTACCTGAGGCCAAAAGCCAGTACTCTGATGCAGTTCTCTGCTAAGCATCCCTAACAGCTGCTGCTGCTCCCACAGTATTTGGGGGAGTGTGTTACTTCTGATCATCCATAAAAACAGTTGTACAGAAAGTCCAACTGGTTGAGCTGGCATACTGTAGACAGCAGGGAGCACCGTGCAGACTGTGAGGACTAGGAAGCCCGGTGGACCTCTGCCAAGAAACTAGCAACCAGCCCCAATTTTACAGCAGGGATTCACAAATTCTGAGTGTATTGTCCTGAGCACACCAGAGACTTGCATGATGGACAAGAAGTAATTCCCTTTCATTCGTCAACATGGGGATTTTTGTTGTCTTGAGCTACTGGGTCTGCTCCCCCTCCATCTTGACAAGATCAAAGGTAAGATCTTATTTCTGGGTCACTGCTGTCAATCAGATAAGTTTGTTTGTGGCCTTGGGAAAGAGCAGTGACATGAGAATAGGGAATTTAAATCCTATCATTAAGATAATTCTTTCTTATTGTTAATTCTATGTTCTTTCAAACTTCATTTCGGTTAACTGTGCAAAATACAGCACTGAAGAAAGTGTCTGTAGAACAGTCAGCTGCACGATGGAGATGTTGCATAAATATTTCTGAAGAAACATGACTGTTATTCTGGTTTGAGGGGTTGATAAATAATTCCTATGTCTGCATTGGTGGTGGCCTGAACCACATTAAGCTGTTGCCTTGCAGTCTTTAATGTATTTTCAGGAGTGGGGGGAATAGTTGGCAAGTTTCTATTTCAGATAAACTAAATTAAACTCCTGTTTGTGCATCATTGGTCATGGTGGATGTAGATCTATATTGAAGTAGTGCCTTTGTAATTTGGGACTTGGGGTTTGTCAGGCTTAATTGTGAACTTCCTTGGCTTCAGCATTTCCCGATTATTGTATTTTGTGGTGGTTTATTCTGCCTGAAGATTGAACATCTGTTTTGTGGATGTGAGGGGAAAAAGGAAGTACTCGCTCTAAGGCTGGCCCCCATCAAAGCTGCTTAGAGAATTGTGACATTTTGTTATCATCCAGATGGGTTTTTTATCTAGCAAAAGGATATTGCCTGAATGTTTAAATACAAACTTGTTTCAGAAGAGTGCTAGCCTATTACTACTTAGTTCTGAGTTTTAAACAAAAGGTAGAGTTTACTAATGGAGTCTCTGTTGCTGATCCATGGAAGTTGAGTTGTATCACTTTGCTATTTCTTCTTGGAAACAAATATTAAAAGTCTTTTTGTAAGTTGTTGAGAAGATGAAGTTCTTGTTGCTTTTTCTGCTGGGGAGTGATAGTTGGAGAAAAGCTGATTTCTTTTATAGTGATTTATACCTTGATAAAGTCATAATCATGTAAGGGCCTGGAAGGGACCTTAGAGATCATCTAGTTCCAGGCCCCTTGCCATGGAAAGGGGTGCCTTTCCCTAGACCAGGTTGCTCAAAGCCCCATCCAACTTGACCTTAAACACTTCCAGGAATGGGGCATCCACACCTTCCCTGGGCAACTTGTTCCACTGTCTTATCACCCTCACTGTAAAGGATTTCTTCCTAATATATAATTTAAATCTACTCTCTTTCAGTTTGAATCCATTCTCCCTCCTCCTGTCACTATGTGCTCCTGTAAAAAGTCCCTCTCTGTCTTTCTTGACGGCTCCCTTCGGGTACTAATAAGCTGCAATTAGGTCAACCTGCAGCCTTGTCTTTTCCAGGCCGAACAATTCCAATTCCCTCAGCCTTTTCATATAGGAGAGGTGCTCCATCCTTCTAAGCATCTTGGTGGCCTCCTCTGGACTCACTCCAGGAGGTCCATGTCCTTCCTGTGCTGGCACCCCTGAGCTGGGTGCAGTGTTCCAGGTGGGGTCTCACCAGAGCAGAGCAGAGCGGCAGAGTCCCCTCCCTCCCCTGCTGCCCACGCTGCTTTGGATGCAGCCCAGGACACGTTTGGCTTTCTGGGCTGTCAGTGCTCATGGCTGGGTCATGTCCAGCCTCTCACCCACCAACACCCCCCAGTCCTTCTCACAGGGCTGCTCTCCATCTGTTCATCCCCAGCCTGTGCTGAGACTGGGAGAGTCCTGACCCAAGTGCAGCATCTTGTTCTTGGTCTTGTTAAACCTCATGAGATTCCCACGGGCCCACTTCTAAAACTTGGCCAGGTCACTCTGTATGGGAATCCTGAACTTCAAGTGTGTCAGCAACACCACTCAGCTTGGGGTCCTCTGCAAATTTGCTGAGAGTGCACTCTATCCCTGTGACTGTGTCATTAATAAAGTTGACACAAAAGTCTTTTCCCACTGTTACCTTCTTTAATGATATTGATTAGTACTCAAAATAGTCATGAGAATGTATTAGGAGCTAAATTCTGTCCTTTACCCTTGCAATTCCAGTATTCAGATTAATTTTAATGAGGAACTCGTTGCTCTGTCACTGCCTTTTTTTTTTTTTTTTTTTTTTTTTTAATAAAAGACGACACAGNTTTTTTTTTTTTTTAATAACAGAGGAGACAGAGCAGGACAAAAACATGCACCATACGTGCTTCTTTTATACACATATGTGCACAAAATGCTGGCAAAAGTTAATGCATCTTAAATTATGAGCTATTCATGGTTACTTTGAACTTTTCTGCCTCTTAGTTTACTGCTTCAAATTTCATGTCTGTCAGTAAAAGTAAACAATTTTAAAAGAGTTTCAGAAACTGTTTTGAAATTACTTCTTTCAGAAGTATTTGGTACTATAGAAGTCAGTATGATGAAAGTGTATCTTTTGAAAATATAGTCATATGACAGCAGCTTCGTTGTGGTTGTGCTATGAGAGACCATCCATGTTGTAGTGACTTGTTTACGTAAGCCTGAACAGATTGGCATTCTTCTCCTGACGCTGGTGTCTAGCTGTATTTTTTCTCTTTATTTTCTTGTGATTCTGGAAGTTTAAAGTAGTGAGGTAATGTTGAAATTAGATGATTGTGTGAATTATTACTTTGGACTCTTCCTAGTTCATCTGCTTTTACTTGAAATGCAGAAATTAAAAATTTACTTTCAGGGATATCTTACTATTCCGGTACACACCAATTAAAAAAACACTGTGGAGCTGCTGCTGCTGTTGTTTTTTGAAGACGATGCTGTGGCTAGCAGAGATGTTTTAAGACAATTTTTGTGTGTCTGTATTTTTTGGTGTGGTTATTTTATGCTGACCTGATCACTGTGTTGAAGAAGCACCTAATTCATCTGAAGAGACATGCATCCACCAGCCAGCAACCCCTTGCCTTAAGCCAGATGCTCACTCTTTTCCCCCAGAGAGTGGGAAGATGTTCTCCAGCCCTAATGAGTGGCAAAGGAGTAGTCATCTCTAAGCAATTCCTAACAAGCAAGCACTAATAGAAGTCATTAGGAGAAGCTAGATAATGGCTGAAGTAATTCTAGGGGTTCTGGATAGTAACGGGAAGGCAAACTGATGTGTTGGCTTTAAAGGGCAAACTGCAGGAAAATGAGAAAACTGAGGAAGCCATGCAGAATTTTTTTGAGTTTTCAGAGAAATAGGAGGCTTCAAGAGAAGATGAGGTATCATTCTGCGTTTAAAAAACAACAAGAAAATGCTCCCCAAGAGATGGGTGTGGAGTAAATACAATATGGAAATAATCAGGAAAGGAGGTTTAGCAAGTGAGGGAATTGCATTGGATGGCGCAAACTGACCTAGGTCAGGGAAGTATAGAAAGAATTCTGAAAAAGGACAACGACATAAAATAAGTGGAAGTTTTGTCTGGCTGCAAATGAGATTTCAAATGCCTCAATATGTAGCAGAGAAAAAGGTATCCTGTATTTAACAAGGGAAAGGAGTATGATTTGGTTTTGGGAAGCACAGTCCTGACACTTTTAGCAAAAAAAGTTGAGATGTTAATAGAAAATTTGGAATGTATTTCTTTTTCTTCTTTATTTGGTTAAATTTCATTTCATCAGTATGCAGAGAAACCTGGTGTGCTGCGGCATCCCTTGTGGATTAGCCTGCTGCTGATGTGAGTCCAGTTTGTATCATAACTGACATGACTTAGGGTGAATGTGTTCATGATTTCATATCTTATAATGCCAAATACTATGGTTTGTCCTTTCAAAGTATGCTTTCTGTCACTTAATAAAATGTGACATTTTCTTCTCCCTCCAAAAACCCCAAAACAGCAAAACACACAACTCCAAGACAAAAGCAATCCCTGAAAGAATGAACAGCTTTTAATTTCGGGAATAATCTACTCACTTAAGATCATTTGGAGGTCCTTTCAGGGACTGAACCTCAGAGCAGGTAAAGGAGAAAGGTAGACATTTGTAGTTTAATTACAGACTCCTGAACTGTCTGCCCTTTGGTGGAACTCAGTGCCTGACTGTGGTCAGTCTGCTTTTGTCACCCTCAGAAGGGGCGTGAGGCATGGTGACAGGCAAATTATAGTGGCATATGGAAAAGATTTCCCTGCAAGATAAAGGCTTGAGGATATTATACTATCTACTGGTTTGTTTGGTTATTTTCAGTGAAAATCTGTGAAGAGACGTTTTTGTCCTTTTATACATTCAGCTTGATGATCTGCTTTCATCTGGGGATGTGGGCAGGATCTCTAACCTTGCCTTGGTGGAATGACTGGAAGGTATCTCTGCTGAACCATGTTCTTTGTGACAGCAGATAATTTCTCTGAGGGAGTGCAACTGCATGCTGATACTATTTAATTGTTGTAAATTAATTCAGTGCATGATAAATGATTGAGGTGACAGTTCATCTCCCTAAGTCTTAGAGTGGGCAAGGAGGACAGTTTAACACAACACTCCCTCTGCAGAGTTTGTGAAACTCTTTAGCTTAATTAAGGAGGCTCCACCTGGGGCATCTTTGCTGAACTTGCAGGCTGTATTCTGTCATGGGAAGCCCTAGCAGCAGTCTTGTAGTACTCGTATTATCGAGGCCAGAACAATGATCTTTCCCAGATCAGCCACAGAGCTCCTATTCAAAAAGGTTTGACTGACGTAATTTTTTTGTTTGTTTGTTTGAAGCACAGACTGCACTGTGAATGCAAAAGACTTAGATTTCAGATCCTCTGCTGAACCTTGTGTTGTGGAAGAGTCCTACTGAATGTAGGGGCAGTTTTTAAAATTTATATTGAAATAAATTTCTAGCCTCAGATCACTACTGAAATCTTCATCTTTTTTCCATGCATAAAGAAGGCTCACAGCTGTATTGTGAAAGTAAAGACTGAGGTAGTGGAAACTGAAAGTCTCTTTTAGCCTCAGGAAGTTGCAAACTTCTCTGCAGCAGCTTTTAAAAAATCTTTGAGATGTACAGGTGTGGTTGGTGGAAGGCAGAAGGAAAGGTAGGAAAGATGAGTTTTGTTTTGTTGGGGTGTTTTTTGTTTTTTTTTCTCATTAGTAATACACTTTGGACTTCTGCGTTTTAATTTGGTCTTTAGGTGAGCTCTCGTGTTCGTTTTGTTTGGTTTGGGGATTTTTGTCAGATGCTTTTCAGGTGCTTGGGCATCTTGAGGTTAAATTTTCCAAGGTGTTGTCTGTTATTTTGTTTTGAGTTGCTTAAATAAAAGCTGAGTGCTCAGGGCAGCTGATGCTGTTTCAGTAAAGCAGTCTGCAAGCTGATACACAGCTAAACATGCTGCTGTCCTGCTTTTAATGCTGTTAGTGGCTAAAGAGGTGGTTGCACTTAATATTAAGCCAAATGTATACTTTGGCTGACAAACTGGAATCAAAGCAGGCATCATACCAGTGCAAAAGTAGATGTATTACTTACATGGAACTGTAGCAGTAATAAAATCCCTGACACTTTGTTATAGCTTTGTAACACTGAATCACTTCCAAGACAATTGTTTAGGGCACTGTTGTTCTGAAGGGGCAGCAGTGGTGTAGGCATTACTTGTTTCAGCATGTTCAGTGGTTGGGTTTGATCTGAACTGGGGAGTTTTTCATCCTGTTTTTCTGGTTGTCGAAGTCCTGAGTGTTCCGATTGCTGAAAGCATTAAAAAAAACACACAGAAAAAAAACCAACTGAGAAAAGCCAGAAAACATGTTATGTGCATGGGATAAAACAAGGGTGTTTTTCAACAGCCAGAAGAGGATGATGCCATTTTTGTGATCTGATCTGCTGGGGTATCCAGTGCTGTTTTAGCCTGGTCTCCCCTGAGATTTTGAGGTGGGTCAGGCAGCATGCTGGAGATCAAATGCCAGGTAGTGATGGCACTTGCTGTCCACTGGTCTTGCTGGAGGCTGTTCTCCTGTTCTCTCTCCGTGCCTAGGCAGGAGGCTGTCTCTGTCTCAGCTGGCCTCCCTGACAACCCTTCTGTAATCCGTACCCATCGCACAGGACATCCCGTGAATGCAGCTCTGGTAGTGCCTCTGCAGCTCTGCTACAAAATCATGTTGTGCTGCATACACAAGAAGAAGAGTTGTCAGGAGAGAGGGTCACCAACCAATTCTCAGTTTGGGGCCAACCAACTCAACTGTCCATTGTAGTTTACAGTTTATTTATTAATGATAAGTCATTTTTTTATGACAGTGAAATATTTAAAACACTGTATTATTCTTGTTGCAGGTCTCCCTCCCTCTCCTTCCCTCCCTTCTAAGCCTTAGTGGTATGGTTTTTAGCCAGTTTCTGTGTTGTTCATTTATTGTGTCAGGTTCGAACATGATCCTTTTTAATAATTGCTGTGGATATGCTTGTGCTTAAACAGTGCAATGCTTCATCAACAGCGGGAGTTCTGTGAGCAGGACTGGCCTGAATAGAAATTGATCTTGTTGAATTAATGTTCTCAGTCTGTGAAGGAAAAAATTATGATCTCTTAAACAATATCTGCAAAGAATTGACATTTACTGTCAAAGTGAATTAACCATTGACAATTGCAAAGAAATTACTAGGTCCATACGGGATTCCTCCACAGGGGCAGGGATTTGATGGAAAAATGTTTCTGCATATAAATTGATTTCCAGTTGTGGTTTGGGTAAATACGTGTGCTGTGTTTTGGGGATGAGGTATTATTTATATAAGCATCTTTTACTCTGTGTGGTTATTGCCAGTCTTGGTGCATATGTAAGATCTTTTGCCCCTATATAGCATGCTAGTCCAACAGCAGCATGAAAAATTCACCTTGTTTCCTGTGAGGATCTCTGTTTCTTCTGCAGAAGTGAACAAATAAGCTCAGTTTTGTTGTACCTTCAGTCTGTCCTTGATCTTTATTCTTGAACTTAAAAATCTGGTCAATTTCTTAGGGCTGGTTGTAACTTTTTTTAATTTTATAACTTTTGTCACTCTTGAAACTGGGAAAGAGCAGAATTCAGTATGTTTTACTCTGGGTTTTGGTTTTGTTTTCATTTCAATATTAGCAAGGTAGACATTTCCTATTTTTGTGTCTGAACCTTTTCATATGTTAGCAAATTCCATTCTATTTTCCTAGACAGTGAAGTTAGACTCAAGAAATGTCTGGCTTTACTGGCAGGGACTGTTTCCAGCGGGGGTCAATGGTGCAGGCAGCACAGGAAACGTGGTGAGCTTGTCCCTTGTTTTTGGCACTCCCCTTCCAGACTTTCACAACTCCTCCATAATACTTCACAAATTCATTTTCACAGTGAATTTGTTCACTCTTACTAAGAGTTTCCAAATGGATGAGCAGCTATAGCTCTGTAGTTCTTTAAAGCAGTCTGGCCAGTGATTAGAAACAGCAGACAGGAATGCTTTGGGGATGGACATGTTTGTAGAACTGGTCTTTACTGGGACAGTGGAGGGTAGTGTTGCATGTGCTGCAAGAACAGGTGTAACTTGTGCATTTTGCTGGTAGTTGGTCTGAAGGTGTGCTGAATAGTTGCATTTACCACTATTGAACATGTTTAATCAATGCCATAATC
>VYZQ01037140.1:0-27453 GCA_013400655.1 Mystacornis crossleyi
GAAGTTGCATCACTTTCATCCCAACTGATTTGCAGGCTCTGTCTGGCTGCATTCTTGGGCCCAGAGATGCTGATTATCAGCAATGCAAGCATCCTGACTGGGGACGTTTGGCTGAACTTGTGGGTCTGAGGTCATGCCTGCTCCCACCAGCCTCCAATCTGTTCCTCTTCCTTCAGCAGGTCAGTGACTTAGCTGAATAGCACAGTCAGCACAGCAGCAACAATCCCATAATTTCCTGTTTCTGGCTTCTGTTGATTGGAATCCTAGAGAGGCAAGTTTGGAGAGAGAAAAATGCTATCCGCACACCAGGTCTTGGAGGGGGTCTTGTTTTGGATGGTGCAAAGCACTGGGGGATGTGTGCAAGTGGGGAAACCAGAAGCATCTGGTGAAAGGCTTTAACGCAGGCTGCCAGGGAAGCGATGGGTGAGTGACCAGTGAGTCACCCAGCGGGCACTGAGTCAGGGAGACCTTGCTGTACAGGCTCTTACTCGGCTGAAGAAGGCTTTCTGCTGCTCAGATGCACAAAACTGGTGAGGCCAAATCCTGTCGTTCTCTCATTGCAATGTCCCAGGCTGCAACCTGGAGGGGACTGAACAGAGTGAAGAGAAAATCTTAGTGCAGGAGCGATGATCGTGTTTGGAAAAATTTGAGCAATAGTGTTAGTATAAATGCTGCTGTCTCTAATCTTCCAGTATTTCAAGTTCCTAGACCAGTACGGCAGTTCCTGGACCCAAAGCAGGTGTCCTTGCCACAGATGGATGCACCTCCTTGGGTGTGCATCTCCTAACAGAAGGAATCCGGCCATTACCTGCTGCTGCCGCCGTCTCCAAGCTGTTGTGACAGAAACCCAGTCTCTGGTCCGTCTGACCCTGTGGCCTTTGATAGTTTTATTCCTGCTCTGCGCAGCTTGTGTCTCGTGGAGCTGGGATGCTTCACAACCTAGCAACGATATATATTTACACAGTCTGAAAGATGCCCAAAGAAAACCTTGTTGGGGCTTTACTCACAGATAGAATAATGATAAAAGAATGAAAAAAAATAGAAGGAAACATGCCCCAAAATAACTCGTTTTGTTTTGTTTATACTTGAGGTTGGTTTTGTTCCTTATTTTAGGAAGACCTTTTTTGTTGAGTTTCATATGTAAAACTTTTAAGTTATGTTGTGTAAAAACAGAAGTCTGCTGACTATCAATATTTATGCATGAAGCAATTATTTTAGAAGGCTCGTAGCTACAACACAATCTTTCCTCTATACAGTTTCCATCATGATTTCAAATGGCAAAAGGGAAGCTTCAGAAAGAGTGTTCTGTACAGAGCTTTGGATAGGGAATGCATCCTGGTTCCCAGATTTAAAAGCAAAGGTTGACAGCATTTCAAGTGTCTGTGTGGTGAGGACAATGGAAAAAATAGTATTTTAGCCTTGGTTGTGTACAGTGTTTAGGCCAAGTTGGATGGGGCTTTGAGTAACCTGATCCGGTGGAAGGTATCCCTGCCCATGGCAGAGTGGTTGGAACAAGATGATCTCTAAGGTCCCTTCCAACCCAAACCAGTCTATGGTTCTATGAATGTTTACTGCCAAATTGCTGAACGTGAGGTTTTGGGTTAACCCTCCTTTGTTCCCATGTGGCTTTACAGACATTACTGAAGCTCCGAGCAGTGCCTTTCTCTCGGTGGTCTTAGGTCCTCCTTGCTGTGCCGATGCAATTAAGGGATTCGAGCCTGCCCTGATGGAAATCCCTGCGGCTGCAGGGCCGTAACCCAAGCTGGAGTTTTCCCAGCTCAGTTTATGCTGCACAAGACATTAACAGAGGCCTTGCTGACTGAGCTCGTGCAGAGTGGCAACCTCCAACAAAGATGCAACTCCACCAACAACAGGAAGAGATTATACTCACACCAGGAGTTTTGCTTCACTTTTAATCACCACCAGTTCTCTCTTGGCAAAATTTTCAGTGTTACGTTTTTGAACTTGGGTACCTACATTATCTGTCTGATCTTGCAGTTAATGGGCTCTATAATAGTATGGACTCACACTTCACTATTCACTTAAAGCCCTAAATAGAAGACCTGAATACTCTGTTCGCAAATTTGGCTCTCTGAGAAGAGGTTTAATAATTTAGGGAAAAAAAAAAAAAAGGAAAGAAAAAAAAAGAAAGAAGCAGGGGAGGTTTTTGGAAGGGCTATGTTACACTAACAGCCATAAAGCAGCCTCTGAAAGTGAGGCAGTGTCTGCCACTGCCAAACAACCGCGTTTCACTACTTTGGAGCCACATTTTAGGGCTCAGGCAGCTTGTTTAAGTACATTTATAGTGCCCCACCACCACGGGAAGACCTGCTGCAGCCTCACCTTGGGTGTCTGTCATTTCTGTCTGGCTCTGCAGGACAGCTCTCTTCCAGCCCTGGGCATGGGGCTGCTGCTTATCCCAAAGAATATGGGAGATATCAGGATGTGGGCTTTGCCATCCCCTTGAGCAGCGGGGTAGGGATGCAGCAGTGCCAGCCATTAATGCACGAAGGTGCTGCTAAGGAAGGGAGGTGAGAAACAACTCCTGCAATTAGGAGCACAGAGGTGATTGTAAGTAGGTAAACTGCCAGAGCTGGTGGAGTGCCAGAACAGGATTTGGCCCGGACACCACAGCTAACACCTGCATGTTTACAAGGAACGACCCGGGATCATTGACTCCTCAGAGCCTCCCACCTCCTGTGTCGCCTCTCCCCTCCAGCAGCACAGCAACGAAGGGCAACATCTGGTCTGCAGTTGACATCAGAAACATCATTATTATGAACTGGTCCGGCAAAGACTCAGCCTGAAAACCGCAACCTAATGAACCTCCAGCCCCACACTGTGCGAAGGCTCCCAGCCCATCGCTGGCTGGTCCAGGGATGGTGGAGACTACTGGAAAACCTCCTCTGCAGGCTGCCAGGCAGCTATCAGGCCAGATTGGTTCCTGTAACGTGTGAGCTGCAACGAGAATGCAGCAAAAAATGAGAGTTGACCACAGGCAGATTTCTTCCTAACTGTGTCACTGGTGAACACCGTAATTCCAAGCCGGAGGTGGGAGAATGGGTTTGTTTTTACAAGAAACCTGTCGACGGAGAAAAGAAAAATTTGAGGAGAATTTAGCCACTGGCTGAATCTGGCAAATAATTTCAGCTGGAGAAAATAGCTAAAATAGTTCAAACTTGGAGCGGGGAGTGGGAGACAAGAAATTCTGAAAATCCATTATTTGCACAGCTCTCCTCCAAAGAGCTTATATTATACTGCCCGCTACCAGCTGGCCCGAGATTTAGGTTGCCTAATATTTTCCGTTATAAAAGATTCTTTCAACGTTTTTATTTTTTTAGAAGCTCTAACACCTCCATTGTTTGCAGTACGCCCTTATACTTTGGCAGGGACAAAGCCCCTGGGCTAGAGAAGTGCCTTTTCTTTCATCCATGAAATTCCAGTCAGGTTTGGCTGGATAAAATAAAATAAAATTTAAACACACACACACACACACACACACACACGCACACACACCCCCCCAAAAAAAAAAAAACAAAAAACACCAAAAAACCCTGTTAAAGATCACCATTTCCCTTCTCTCTCTTATGTGCCTCAAGAAAATATGCTGGCAGACTGCCAGCATAGCAAGTGAACATGAACGTTCTCATTAAATTGAGCCCAGGTTGTCACCAAAGCAGCCATCCAGACTCTGCTGGGAATGTCTGGGGGCTTCCAGGGCAGCTGCAGCAGCAGGAGAAGAGTTGCAGGAGACCAAGCACCACCCCAAGGAGTTTTCCCGACAGTCGAAGGAGGCAGAGAGGGGAAGGAGCTCCTCCTGTCACTGATTTAAAAGACCTGGCAAGCCAGTCTCCTTGCCTTAAGGCTCCTGTCCCTTCTTTTGAGGCTGGGAAGAGTAGAGCCAGTTTCTCGCTCAGCCAGCTGTGAAATAGCAACACTAAGCCACGTTCCTCTTTCCCCAGGACCTTTCTCTTCTCCCTGGGAACAGCAGCAATCCTGCCCTCCCCTAAAATGGTTAACCCTGCAGTCTTAATTTTATCAGTCTATTCTGTGATGCTGAGCAGACAATGGGTTTGGTGGTTGTTGGACAGGGGTTTTATAAGCACTGAAGAGAGGATAGTTGTCTTGGAAAAGCTTCTGGTCCACAGATTGGAATGCGGCCAGCCCAGAAGACTGCACAGGAAGAGATGAGAGTACAGGAGCCAGACTTACTAGGGAGGCAGCTTCCAAACAGTGATCAGGAAACAGAAATGGGACCATGTGCACAGAAATGAGCCTAGAGAGCTAATGGGAGTGGAACGGGAAATGGGAAAATTTGGATATCATTTTGTGGGAGACTTGGTGAAGGCTTGGAAGATCTTAAGTAGCCAGTATAATCCACTTCTGGCAGAGGAGACTGTGTTATGAAAGTCAACATTGAGTGCAATATAGTGAGATGAGCACTAAAGCAGAAAGGAACATAGAAATATATCATTTAGTGGTCCATCAGTCTAGTTTTTGACCTCCACAAGTGATGTTGGACGGGATGGCATACAGAAGCTCTGCAGCCAGCAAATTCTTGCCAGTTGTGAAAATCCTAGTGCAGTCCTAAATACCAAGAAAATGGCTTATGCCACAGATTATCAAGTTTTATGATTCTTCCCAAATTTGTTAATATTATCCAAAAATTGGATTGAAATTCAAATATCAGAGTACACCACACAGAAGTTCGACTTCTCTGAGCAGATGTCTTCATTCCCATAGATATGTAGCTGTCAAGAGACTCTAGCTGACTTCACAAGGGAGGTGCTTATCCGGGAAAAAGCTGCTAGTGCCCATTTGAGAAGTGTGGTTGTCACCTGTGCACAAAAGAGAGAGAAAAGCAGAAAGTTGCCTTAGTTCTATCATCCTGCCCCTGCTCTGTTGGCTACATGTGCAAGGTTTGGGTATGATCTGACCCTTTGCCCCATCCAGAGAGGGGCACACTGAAAAGCTGCTAACCAGGCTCATCCCAAAGCTGAGCTTTGACAAGAGGGGTATCTTATTCCATTGGGTAGAGTGGACAAGGGCTGTATGGCTTTTGGAGCCTGTGCTGCTCTGTGTGCAGAGCGTGGCTGCAGGAGCTAATGGGCTGCCTCTACCTTATGGTTCTTTGCATGGTACTCCACTGTGCCAAGTAGATGCAGGGGTAAATACGGCGGTAAAACATGAAAGAAAGACTGAGTGGTAGCAGTGAGATGACAAGAGATGGTACTTTCACCTCTGCTTGAGCATTTGCTTTACCCTGAGGATGGGTTTCTAAGTTAAATGAGAGGTGGATGGCAAAAACTATGTCAAAATTTGGCTTTGCTTTGGTGCCACTTTAGAAATAAAACTTCTTTCTCATGTTTGAATTCAGATCCAAATCTGTGCCCCTCAAGGGAAAGTGGCAGTTCAAAGATAGGTCTGGGTACTGATTCCAATTTAAATAGAAAAGTTTGTGTAATTTTCCCTTCAGCTGGATAGTGTATTAATTAGCACAGTAATTTCTGGAGTGCTACTAATAAACTATATATTCAACAATTTTGGCAGTAAAAGCAATTGAAGCAAGCATCAGCAATTCTTGAAGAGAGAATGTGACTATAAGTACCCAAAGACTCTTTCTTTGGATTGTAGGAGTGGGATAACTCGTCAGGAATGAGTAAATTGTGATCAGATATGTCTAGAAGTCAGACTAGCTAAAGATGTAATAATCAAAACCATCAAATATTGGTGCATAATGGGTTGAGACATGTAGTCCGGCAAATATTGTTCTAATATCATCTTAACCACAAGGGCTGCTCAGATGTGTTTCTTGAAGACGTTTAAGTTAGCAAATAGTACTCATCATTAATCTTTTATAATGGCTTTTGGGAGCCACAGTTCATTTAAACATTTTACATTTTTATTACTTATGTATGCAGGGCAGCAATTAAAGCTGTCATGGTCATGTAATGAAGACTAATGAAAGCAAGAGGAAGGCAGGTTTTCATTTTCTGTCAACCTGAATATCCATCTGCTTCTGCCATCTCCCTGGCCCCCAACTTTTTGGGGAAGAGGGGTGGGGCTGTCCGGGTGTTTTGTTTTGTTTTGTTTTCATTTGTTTTGTTTTGTTGTTTGTGGGTTTTTTGCTTTTTTTTTTTTTTTTTGCCTGAAAGCAATCTCCCCAGCCCTGAGGTGTTGAACCAAACACCTTTACAACTGTCGAGGATGAATTGTGAAGACGAAGTAGTTCCTTCTTTTTCTGGCATGGAAGAAGCACCTCTCTTGGTAATCAGACAAGTACTGTAAAAGGCTCAGTCTTTCTCAATGCAAATAAATGTGAGTGATGCAATAACAACATCTTTATGGTATGTTTTCTTGGCCACTGTGAAGTAATAGTTTTGGAGGGAAAGAGCGATTAGTCACCCCACAATTAGTCATTCTGCAGTGTAGTTTGGTACTTGAGAGATCTGTATTTCAGAAATGTGGTTCTGCAACCATAGGACCTATTTTCAAGTACTTCCCACTTTCCCCTTCTTTTAACTGGGAATAGTTAGTTATAAGAAGAAAAGCATTCACTTTTTACTTTTCATGTGCTTCTGCACTCGTGTGTCTCTATTTCACCTTCCTACAAACTTTGCTTTTCTTTTCTTGGGAGCTTTGACCAAAACGTAAGTTTGGGAGGCACTTCCATCCTAGCTTTTCTAAGGCAGAGCCCATCAGCCTGGCCAGGCATCCTAAAACTAATGCTACAAAGTGGTGGGTGGGGGTGTGACTGTGTGTGTGTGTGTGTCACACTTAGGGCCACTGCCCCCTCACATGTGTTTCCAGCAGCCTGGGAGCCTGAGAGGGGCCGGTGCCCTGGTAGTTCTTGGCAGGGTGTGGGGAGCTCTCCAGGCACAGAGCTGTGAGCTGGGGCACTGGAAGACACCTCCTTTCCAGAGGCTGTGTACTGCCTTGGGGAAAGAACAGGGTAAGAGACAGCTGTTCTAGAAGTCGTCTCTTTTGTAACAGTCAGAAACTTTGCTACAGAAACTTTGTTCCCTTTAACTGGAATTCTTGTGAGTCAAAAAGGCAATGCAGATGTTTCAGAGTGTTAATCATAAATATCAGGGGAGAGGGAGCTTAATGGCAGAGCTCCCAATGAGTAACAACGTTTGGCCTCAAATATTTTAGCTGGTAAGCTGTCACATACTTCTCTGTACATGACAGCTCTGCAGTTGTCTTAACCATTTCATTTTTGGAGTGAGTAGTTGCAGTCCAGCCCACGTGGCACAGCCGATGTGCCGCACACCAGGGTCTGCACTGGGCACATGGTTATCACTGATCCAGCCACCTAAAACCAGACCTCTCCTAAGATGGCTTGTTTCATCGAATCTCCCCACCACAGAAAAAGCCTGAATCTGCTTTCCAACCAACCTTCCTCCCAGCTCCTTGGTATTTCTCTGTTGCCAAACTCTGTAGTCTCCTGAATGTATTCCATGCATACCAAAGCCTGCTTGACATTTGGCTCTGCAAGTCTTTCATAATTCTTCTTGTGCTGGTATAGAGTTAATTTGTTCTTGTTTCAGACATGTTGTTGCCATTATTAACTTACCGACCCAAACTCCAAACACAAAATTCAAATCTGGCAAAATAAATACAGAGCAACCCATGGGCAAAATTGATTTGACTTAAAACAGCATTGAAACAGATGAAATACTGTGTTTCATTTGGAAAAACGGCAGCTGTGTCTGTACAGTAACTACTGTGCTTCTCCAAAGGGTTTTTCCCACATACCAGCCAAACTCAACCAAATGTAGGTTGGGATTAGAAGGTAAAGCTCCCATTAAATTCCTGGATCAAACTCTTTGAAGATGTAAATAGGATTACTAGGTCTGAAGTCAGATGAAGGTGGTATGCCCTGCACCAACTATGGTGTTCAGTGTAACATCTCTGCTGGTGGCAGACAAAAACTGGGTAGGAAGACTCCAGCCCGGAGGACACAAGCTAAAGACAGAGCCTTGCTTCCCTACCCTTTCCTCTCTGGCTAGAAGCAGATGCCAAGGTAGAAGCAGATGCCAAGGTCTGTACTCTGCAATCATCATAATTTGCAATGATCTAATATTAAAATGTCAGCACCGATGTGCAAGGAATTCTGTTTCTCCTCAGTCCCAGTGTGTGGTATCCCTACTCAGCTGGCAAATTCCCACAGCCCCGGCATGGTATAGACCTCCCATACCCAAAGGAGCACAAACACGCTCCACTTACAAACTGAACTGCTTTCTGCTGTACTGGAGAGCCCTGTTGGGCGCAAGCCATCATTTCACAGGTGATGGGGTTTAAAAGGGAAGGTAACCAGGAACAAACCCTACTGAGCAGACCTAGCAGAAGTGGTGACTGCCTGTGTAGCTCAGCAGGGAACTGAGGTGTGTGGCACGCCCCCTGGAACGAAAGCCCCCAGAGAGAGCGTCCTTCAGTGTTGCTCTCAAGCACTTTGATGCCATTGTAATGGAAGCATAATATGAAGTGATTGTCATTTTAAATGCAGTTTCATGGTTTCACTGAGAATTGGATAACTAAAATAGCTTTCAGAATCCAAAGACGAAGTTTCACTTTTTTTTGCTTTACTGATGGGATGCAGAAGACCTTGTAGGGAAGGGGAGAAGCCAGTTTTCCAGTGACACTCACAGATTTGCTTCCCTTTACTCAACAGGGTGTGCATGGTACAACTGCCTTCTTGAAGTTGAACACTGCACTCTAGCTGCCTTGGAGTCAAAAAGCGAGGCAATATCCTTGAGGCAGCTCCAGTCTTTTTACACAGGAATGATGTGGGGGAGAAAATCAAGGCAGATGCAATTAGCGAAAATCAGAACCTGCAGTGCAGATTCTCTCTCTGGCTGCTTTTGTGTAGGCCTCAGCCCAAACAAAGCAGCCTCCCCTGAGCTTTGGACTCCTTACAGCCTAACAGAAGGAAGATCACTACAAGCATCAGGTATTTCTGTTAGTGGGAAGCCTGGTAAATACTCTTTCCATGCCAGCAACACCTCCTGTTGGCAGGCTTACTTGGCAGGCTCCAGGCACTGAAGTAAACATGCTGTCTGTTTTGCAAGATTCACCAAAGTGGGGCTTATCCCTGTCCTGCCTCTCAAGAGAGTCTGAGGAGCCAGTTGTGGCCCTTTAATGTAAGGGTATTAAGTGGCCAAAAAAAATGGAACTGCCTGAAAAAGAGTTGCTCCTTAGTTATGACAAGTGATATGGAAATAATTTGAGTGGGCTGTGTTTCACTATTTTTTTCCCCACAATTTCACTGTATTTTAAGTCTATGTTTTTTGGTTTTGTTTTCTTTTTTCCCCCACAATCTGACTATACATTAAAAGAACAAAGAGTCAGTAGTGTGTTAAGAGGGAGAGTGGGGAGCAGAAGACAGGGTGCAAAAGCATGGGAGAAGCAGCCAGTCTGAGCTGACCACTCAGAGAGACCACGGCATCATTCAGGGGAGGTTATTCCAGGGGCAGTACACAGCCTGGGATGGGTGGTCCCACGGTGTGGCATCTCTCCTCCACCTGGCCCGGACCCAGTCTGGCTCTCCTCTGCCTGACCTGTCCCTTTGCCAGCAGCTGCCCAAAGCCAACAGACCAGAGGAGTCACTCCAGCATCCAGAAATGCGTTATCACTGAGAGACGCTAAATTTTGCCTTAGAGTTTGTTTGGGAAGGGAGGGGAACAGTCCACGCTGAAAAGAGATAGAGGGAAAAAAACCCTAGAAAACTAAACTTCAGACAATATCTCACTGAGGTAGCGTCTGGGGCTAGCACTGCAATGCAAGTGACACGCAGAGGAGGGAGGGAAGCCCTGGTGCTCAGAGTAATCCATTATTTTCACTAGTATTGACCATGCTTCCCTGCCTCCAAGTGTCTCCAGAGCTGGTGGGGGCGGCTTCAGAAGGGCCACCAGGGCATTTTTGCTTCTGCTGCTTCGCCCGCACTCTCCTTACGGTGAGACCTCACTGCCAACCCCACGCCCATGCTGCCTGCCAGGATGCTGCTGGGAGAGGCTTGGGACCATGTTGGAAGCACATCCCTGCGTCCAGACCTTACCCAAAGGACTGTGCCAGCAGCCACCACCGCCCAAACAAGGCCAGGGCCATACACACAGCTGACTCCTGCCGCTGTTGAGTCACCCCACTGGCTGCTTCTTTCTTGTTGCTTTAGCTAAATCAGGAGATCTGCCCTGCCCTTGCAGGGCTGCTGGGCAGCTGCTGAGGATCCCAGTCTGTGCCAGTTAGGGAGGGGCTCTGCTCGCTCTCAGGCTGGAGCTGCAGCAGGCGAGAGAAGGGGCAAAGCACACAGGAAGAGAACGGCAGCCTTGTATATCTGTCATATAAAACTCAGAGCCCCCGGTCTGGCTCTTTATCAATTATTAGCCTGCTGCTAAAATAGGAAAATAGATTTCATAAGTGTGTTTCTGTTCCACACACCAGACAGATAGTCTGGCTGAAATGATTTATTGGTGTGAGTTAGTGCGTGTGTATGTGTAGATGTGCATATGGTTCAAATCCTATAAAGCACAGTCCTGCCTGTATGTGCGTGTATTTAATGCTTTATATGGTACATCATTCCTTTTTCATGTGTGTCTGTCTGGTTTTCTTGGGCAGCACTAGTTAAACTTCTTTCTTTCTTTCTTTCTTTCTTTCTTTCTTTCTTTCTTTCTTTCTTTCTTTCTTTCTTCTTTTTTTTTTTTTTTTATTTTTGCATTTCACATGAATTGTGCAGTGGAAGCCAAGAGTATCTGCCAACTTGGCTGTCCCAAAAATAAAAGTTGACACTCTTCTCCCAGAAACAGTTATCTCCTCATTGTAGTCATGGTCAGACACACCCACACCATCCCTTTCTTGAAACTGAGGCCGAATTTAATAATGTGCTTGGCCGCTCTCATTTCTGACTAAAAATGTCAAAAAGTGAAAATACTTTTTCTTAAGAATGCAGAGGCAGAGAGCGATCCCAGGACACAGAACTTACTATTGTAAGTCTGCACAAAGGCACAGATTGCTCTCCTCCAGCTGGCAGCTGGGAACAGTGCTGCAGAAACCAAGGACAAAGGTGTAAGCAGTTATAGGAGAGTCCCCCCACCTTCTCTTCAAGTTAAAATTCCTCTCTTCTCTCATCTGTGATAAATGGACTGCTGCAATTTTCAACTTTCCTTTAATTCTTCATTTTGGCTTTTGAGGTTTGGGACTCCTCCTCTTTCCACACCCCTAGTTTACTTACAGACAGTAAACAAACATTGATTTCACCCCAGTGATTAGTGCCACAGAGACTGAGGAGGGAAAGCTGCTTGGATGTGAAGCCAGTTCATGTTCCTGCCTACCAGAATAGCAGGCAGGGGTTGGTATGAGTCATGCAAGACACTGTTCTTAAGTTATACTTGCCCCATGCAACTTATTTTCTAAGCCTCTTGGCAGAGAAGTAGCTATTCAGTGTTGCTGTCATAGGTATTTCAGAAGCTGTGCTTTTAGTTAGAGGTGGCAAGCGCCCATGGAAATTTCTGGTTTAGATAGGAAAACATAACTTAGAAAGTGAATGAACAATCTCTTTTCCCAAATCACACCCATTTCCACCTGTACAATACCTAGACAGCAAGCGAGGTTCTTTTAAAGCAACAGTAAGTCATGAATTCAAAGTGACTTTTACCACTGCCGTTGTAAAGAGCCATGACAAAATATATTCCCTCTTGGCTTTCTCTCAGTTCAGGTGCCGTAGCTCCTGTAACATGGAGACCCTTAGGCTATGCTGAATAGCTGATTCTAACTTTTCGCTCTGTGAGTTCAAGCAATTGTAGCTGCTTGAATTGGTTGGGTATTTTCAAGCTTCCATAGGTGAATAGTTCCCTGTTGCAGGAGTTGCTCCATGTGGTCAGAGCTGTGAGTGGCTTGAAATCAACTATGAGATGGGAAATGGCTGACATGATGACTGAAGAACATTTCTGGTTTTCCCTGTCAAGGTCATTGTCAACAAGATGAGATCCATGTATACAGAAATCACTGACAACAGAGATTTGTCATTCTAAGTAGATGAGGAGGGTCTTGTGATCCTTTATGGTGGCTGTTCTAGTGATGTTGTATGGAATAGTCTTTGGAGAAAAAGAGATGGGTGTTTAAGCCTTTGGGGACAGAAGTTAGTTCAGCATCAATTTCAGGATTTTTTTGCCCAGTGAGCACAAGAGAAAAAAGCTCCAGAGAAGAGGGTTACAGAATCTCAGGATCATCAAGTTTGGGAGAGACCTTTAAGAACATCTAGTCCAGCCATCAATCCAGCACCACCATAGTCACCCCTAAACCATATCCCCAAGTGCCACCTCCAGATGACTCTTGAACACATTCAGAGATAGTGCCTCCATCATCTCCCTGGGCAACTTATTCCAGTGCCTAATCGCTCTTTCAGTGAAATATTTTTCTAGTATCGAATCTGAATCTCCCCTTGCACAACTGAAGGACATTTCCTCTTGTCCTTTCACTTGAGACATGGCAGAATAGCCCCACCTGGCTACAACCTCCTTTCCGTCAGTTGTAGAGAGTGATAGGGTCTCCCCTCAGCCTCCTTTTCTCCAGACTAAACAACTTCATTCCCCTCAGCTGCTCCTCATAGGACTTGTTTTCTAGACATTCACCAGGTCTGTTGCCCTTCTTTGGACACACTTCAGCACTTCAATTTCTTTCTTGAAGAGAGGAACCCAGAACTGAACACAGTAGTCAAGGTGCAGCCTCAGTTGTTACCCCAAAAAGCAACATTTTCAGCACTGTAGATGTCAACAGAAGATGTGGCTCCTGTGCTCAGCCTTAGCAGAGAAAACATTAGATGTGTTGGATTGTTGTTACTTACATGACTTTGCAAACAGACAAGAACTGTGTTACGAATTCGTAAACGTCAAATACCCAGTTAGTCTTGGCACACGTAGAAACCTGGATAAATTCAGTTTCTCAGTCATGGGAGACTTGCACATTTTGCACAAGAAGCAGCTTTGACTCAAGGCAGATCCTGCCAAACTGCCTGTTTCGAGGACTGGGTTGAACTGATCCACCCAAGTTGTAAATTATCAGATCCCATATGTAAATTGTGAAAATCAACAGAGATCCAAGCTGGGATGAATCCTTCAGTTTGACTGTAGACTAAGTGTCCGTGCTTCTATGCTCTGAGCTGCTGGCTGAAATATCTTTCTTTTTTCCTTTGCAATAAACCTGGACTTCTGACTGGGGGTTTGCATGGCACTCAAATTAGATGTCTGGAGGAAATGGTATGAGTAGTAGTCAGAATGTGTGACTCCATATATGACTGTAGAGCACAGCGTTTTGCCTGTACTGGGCAGTAGTTCCTCATCTCTCCCATTTCTTTAAAATCCTGTCCACCTTTCATAGACATTAACTATGTAGCACTTTTGAAGGGGGATCTTTTCTTCCGAACATGGTTGGTTTTAATGAAAGTGTAAATGGGTCTGCTCATCATGGCTGGAGTGTACAACAGACACGTTTAGGGAAACTGTGAGTATTTAGAGCATGAGGATCAGCAAGCAGAGTCTACTTTCACACTGAGAGGTTTTATGTGGCATTTTCATGGGAAAACAGTCCAATACTGCTTTCGTTTGGAGGTATGACTGTCTATATGCCAACCCATGTGCATTCTGACAGAGTTAGGAATATGGGCATCACATTTGAGTGCCTAAACACCTAAAAGACTTCAAGTTGGTTTCCTGCTCTAGGAAATCTCTGGCAGTTTAATTACTGTCTCTTCACCCATCTGTTGATCAGAGGGCAACTGCATGAAATATGTTTAAGGCTGTGATTCTGAAGGTCAGCCAGGTTGTTTAACTTCTGAGCACAAAACAGTGAAGAGAGGGCTGGAAGGCATCTGAATGTGGTATCCCCATCTCTGAGGTGAATAGCTAGGACAGATAACCTAGTTATGCCAGGAAGTCACAACAAAATAGAAATCAGTGATGTTATAAGCTTGAGTGCTGTGGAAGGAATAAGCCTAGGTTAATACTGGAGCCATAGAAATAGACTTCTACAGAAACTGGTTAACAATTAGCTGAGTACCTCTTAGGTGGAGATGGGCCTCTTGGACGAGCCATCCTGTCTTTCACTATGGGCCAGTGGTGAAAGATCATGAGTTAAGAGCTTGGCCTGAGCAAGAGAGTCCATGCTATCAGTGCAGTGAATGAGCTTGCCTTTGAGAGCTGTATCAGTCTGTGAGGTGGGTTCCCAGTTTGAGAGTTATAGTGTTCCCCACTAACTCCAGGAAGCCTTTATCTAAGCAATCAGGGAAGGCCACAATAATCAAGTACTGCATGGGGAAGCCCACAATACTTGGAACAGAACTTGTTTGAAAGCAGTTTGAATAGCTTGGTGCTGAGCTAACCCTTTGTCTCCATGCCCTTTGGAGATTGCTGAGCCACGCACTGCACACAAGAAACCACACCAGTGGGTAAGGTGGTGCAGTGGGGAATTGCTGTGAGCTGGAGCTGAGCTCTATCCTAGTGGGGCCATAAAGACTTGCCTGCAAAAACGTGCAATTCAACTGCAGTGAGAGGCCAAGGGCTGATACAAAGGGTACCCGATTGCAGTGTACAATAGGGTGTTTTATTAATCCTGTAAAACTGAGGAGTTGTCTAGGCTAGAGACCAACTGCGGCTGTCTCTCTCTTGGCATTTTATCTATTAATAACTATTTACTTACAGAGTGGTATAAAGCACTCGTGTAATGAAAACTGAGCAGCATGAAAGGAGGGATTGCTGCTGAGCTGTCATAGCATCCCGTCTAAGATGCTCCAATTTACAAATGTTAAAAATGCAAGCAAGTGTGCATGTACACATATTACAAGCTGTTTATGGCTGAGATTCCTACTGAATGTGGGTTTTGAGATGGACAGGTACTCACCAAAGATGTAGCTTTGTGTCAGCTTCTCACAATGTCTTCTGAAGTGGTTAGCGAACTGAAATTTTTCACTAACTAATCACATAGTTCATGGCTCTGGTGATCTAAGTGAGGAGCAGTATACATATAAGAAACTGAAAAATGTGTCTCTTCACCACTACAATACAGTGACTGGGAGGAAAATCACAAGTAAATGCTGAAGCTATGTTGAGACAGAGAGGAAATAGAAAGCTCTCCAGAAACAGCAGTACTTACACACTTACTGCACAAGGTGTCTATGGAAGCATAAATGTGTGTCTAAGCCTGTATATACCTTGGCAACAAATCTTTTTGTACATGAAAGGTCTGACATGGAAACTATTAATTTTTTTTTTTTCTGCTGAGTATACCTAGAAAAAGTGAGAAATGCAAATTTTAAAAATTGGCAGAAATTGTGCATTTATCTAAGATTCTAAGGATGCTTGTCCTCTACACTTACTTATTTTAAGAGTTTGCATTGAGGTGCTGTGGAGTAAGAAGGATGCTTTCCTCCTCTTTTTAGAATTATTTTGTACTCAGATAAATACAAAGCCAGTCTGCAACTTAATGCAAAGCTGATACAAGACAAAATACTAATAGAAAACAATCCGACTGATTTTATTTATTTTGGGAAATATACATGACACTTTGGGTAGCCATATTTTATTTTGAGTGCACAGTTGAATCCAGCAAATGCTTCATTCACAGTCAGAATTACTTTCCAATGGGATTGAATGCTGTGGCCCCTGCAATTGCACAGCACCAGGTCATCTGGCATGCACATTCCTTGTCTCTAACAGTGTGGACTACATATGCGAGGCTGCAAGATAGACCTCCCTCTTAGTGATCTGTGTTCCAGCCGTATTCAACATATTTTGCTTTCCAGTTTCAATATTTTAATGAACTTTTGACTCACAGTAATAATCTTCATTTTAACAAAAATATTAAAAAGTCAAAAAGTAGTAGAGAAATATAATCCTGGATTATCCCATCCGTCGCTCAGTTGTGCTCTCAGGAGCTCACTGGGTGCTTTTGGCTAATCAAACAAATCTGAGACATAAGAGCTCCCAGTCACCCTCTTGCTGCTTTTTCTTTTTAGTATCCCTAATATAAACAACAAGACAGCACCTAAGTAACAGCAGGGGGTAAGTCCTGGGAGAGAACATCTCAGTAGAACAGGTAGAAAAAAAGCAAATGCTTTTTTCCAAAGAATTCTACTTCGGGATATGATCCTTGTGCCTCTTAGATCAGCACGAACTGAGAGAAGAGGCTCTTAGCATCTTAATGTTGTATGCTACTGCACAGGACTTCATGGGGATAAAAAATCCCACACATCTTTATGTTTGTGTCTATACTGGACAAAAGGAGAGCGGCTGAGGGTATCTGAGAATTGTTACTTCCTTTCAGTGGGTTGCTAGGATGTATCAGGAATACAGCTTTCCAAAGTTCAAGTTAGCTTTGAGTCCCTGGGGATCCCGTATGAGTTTTATAAGAGGAGGGAAGGTTTGTTTTCAGTAGAGAAAGGAAATAAGAGAATTTAAATAAAACCTAGATGAAACTTGAAGTGACCTGCTGAACACAAGTGAGGTATCAAGGGCTACAGCCCAGACCGTGCCTACTCCCGCTGTGGAGTTCTACTCCAGGGAAGTGCCACAGGTTCAGGATGGCTGCTGTGTTGGAGACCGCAAGAGTCGTGATTCACACAAAGGGAATGTGAAGCAAGTCAGTTATTTTTTGAGAGTTTCACAATGGTAAAGAATGGGAACCAATTCACTGGCCAAGAAAACAGGCAACAATGGCTAAGGGTATAAACATGTAAGGCAGACATATAGGGGGCAGGCAGCCAATTAAGAGGAAGGAAGAAGCTAAAATAAGCCGATGAATGAACAGACAGGAAATATTTAACAGTGAAAGAGATAACGTGTGACTTAGAGGGAAATAAGAGGAAAGAGTTACAAGGTTAAATCTATAAAATAATACAGCGGTTATTTAGGGGAAATTTTGTCTTGCTGCAAACAGAAAAGACAGAACAAAGTGTAGGGGAAGTGCTGCAGAAGTACCAGCAAACAGCCGGTGTCAGTGGCACCTTGCCCCAGCAAAGACTGGCCAACCCCTCTTGAAATCTGGCTTTTGTTGGGTGGTCACCCCACTGCTTTATGTTTTCTCCCATCTGGCTTGCAAAATGCATGCAGTGTTTCTGAAATCTTTTGAGCATTCTTTACTGCCTTGAGTCTAAGTCTTCTCTTGACCTTATTTTGTATAGGTCATACCCTGTGATCTGGGGTTCTAGCAGGGAGGGCTGCCGGAGCTGGTAGATTTGTGTTCAGGTGATGTTCATATAGAGAAGTAGAGAAACAACCATCCCAGCCTTAAAGAAGTTGAAAGGAGGTGAAGAAGCAGATGGGACTATCTGAGGGAAAATACTGACTGTTCCAAGTAGATTAGGCTATTTGAACTGCATTGGCAGAGCACATCCAAAACCAGTTTGGTATCTCTTCTGGGGCTGGGAAGAGGCAATGGCAACTCCTTGCCTCTAAGCCCCTGGCATGTCTCCAGTCCTGTGCCTCCTTCCTGTATGGGTGCCATGGGCTGCTGGAAGCATCCTGTAGGCTAGATTCAGAGAGAAAAAGAATAACCTGAAAGGCCTGTTTTTACTGGTTGGTAAGTAAGGTAATGAACTTTTATAGTGGAATAGAACCAGAATTCTAGGAAAAGCTGCATGTTATAAAACCCTGTTTTTTAGACATCTTAATAGAAGAAACATATGAGTCTACTCAGAAGACTATTATTTTAGCATAAGATGATTCCTGCAAATATCAGAGGGAGGGTGTCTCTGTATGATTGGCCTCCCCTCTCTTCCTGCATTCCTTCACATTGAGTTTCAGATTTGAATAAATTTGAACTCATAAAATCTTTAAATGGTTAGAATCTGCACATTGAATTTGTAGCATCCTGAAATTAAGCCAGTTTTACATTGCTCGAGTTTGTGTGGATGTGGCTTTTTTGGACTACTTTGAAATAACGTTCTGAGGGGATACAAGAAAATCATTAGCTTGGGAAAACTACTCATGTGTCAAAGAGGAACATACATTATGACACTGAGAAATAGGGAATGAAGATCCTCCAGGATAGCTTCCTTATTCAAAATTAGAAATAAGGAAGTAGAAAGGGAAAAACTAATGACTTTGCTTTGCTCAGCACAATACCGTGATTTGAATGTTATGCCTGACTTTGCTCTCAGTTACCCTGAGAAATTCAGACTAATCACAGTGTAAAAGTGGTAGGATCAGAATTAGGCCTGTGTAGTTTTCACACATGTTCACATCTCACAAAGCCTTTTGGTGGGACTGGCACTGTGCTCATTACCCAAAATGCAAAGACAGGAGCTGATTTTTGGAGCTTACAATTTAAATGCAGGGAGCTCTTTCTGGATTCTAGATACTCTGTCTTAGATTAAAAAGAAAACTGTAGAATAGAGTAGATTTGAATACATTCGATTAGAAAAAAATAGATAGTCTTAGATTAAAAAGAATATGCTTTCTGACTGCCTAGAGGCAGGAGAAACCCCTGGCCTTGCTGCACAGGGTGCAGGCAGCCTGGCTACTGCCTGAAAGTGCTTCTAGCTGGTCTGGGCATAACAGCACTGAAGACTACCCCACAACCCAGCAATCAAAAAATCAAGGTCTGTGGGGCTTTGTGGTCCTGAGGGAGGTGTTGTGTTGTAGGAAGGTGCTGATGCCTTTGCCAGCGTGCCTTAACTGCTGCTGTCCTGCAGAGCTGCCAGACAAAAACTACCACAGATAGGTCTATCCAGGCTGCCATCACACCTCCTTTTTGTCGTGAGGGCAAGTACTTGGACATCCTCTGTAAATTGTGGCAGTCTTCCAGCTAACAGTGGTGTCTGGGCTCCCTGCAGTATTACCTGCTGAGGTGTTTCCTACAACATGCCACTTCTTCTTTACCCTTGCTCTTGGCTCTTTCCCTTTAGACAGAGCTTGGCAAGCAGCCCTGTGGCAATTTTCTGCACTGAACCTGTGCCAGAGGAAACCCGCTTGGATAAGAACTGGGACATTTTGATCGAAAGCAAGGTTGTGAGTCCCAATGGATATTCTTTTTTTATGTGCTTGTTAGCATCATTGTTTTTCCAATTTTTGCTGTATGAATAGTATTCGGTCCTTGACTAATGCAGTGCTATATTATTCATTAGCTTTTCTTACAGGTCCCTACTTTGGTATGGAGAATGTCTAAATTCCCTTTATTAAACTTTCTTTGTGCATTGGAAAACAGCAAAACCAGTATGGCAAGGACTTGAAAGTGTTTGAAGTAATTCTATCTTACTTTCTTTGGTTTCTAGAAGTTATTTGTTGAAAAATGGGGCTTGATATCAAATGTGTTTTAATGATAAGGTGCTTTGAAAAAAATACACAAGTGCCAGGCCAGCTTGGTCAACCCTTGCTTACTTGGACAGTACCTCATGTGGCGGGGTGGCAGAGATACTCCTCTGAAATAAAAAGTGTAAAAGGAAGTTAGTTGCAGCATAATAAAAAGGATGCCAATCACCCTTTTGATGAGATGCATATTGGTATCAAATATCAAAACTACTGATTTTTTTCATTAAATGAGTAGAGGACTTTCTGTTTCCATTTTCTTTTTTTTTGGATTATAGCTCTTCTCATAGTCTCTGAGCCCACAATTTTCCCATTTTACCTTTCATTTTCTTGCTTTTATTTAAAAGATTCAGCCAACAGACCTTTGGCAACATCATCCATGTTTATGGACAGTGATATTTGCTTTAGAAATAGTGTCACTGCTGTACCTTGTGAGGTGATGATAAACATCCTGAAATTGTACACAGAAAAAGGTCAAAGATCAAATAGATTTCCTCACCAGGGAATTGTCCTGTAAAACACAGTGATTCTGTTGTTTGTATTGTGACACAGGAGTTAGGGGCTGCAGAAAATGATGATGTGGACTGGATTGACAGACTTTGAAAAACCTCTAAGATGTTTGATCTTTCAAAGACAAGAAGGTAGTTTCCTTGGCACTGTGGCCTCCGGGTTTAGTCCTTTTCCTGATGATGGGGTGAAAAGTGTGAAATGAATGCTTGCTACTGGTCTCAATCAGACAGGACAATTCAGCTGGGTGAAGTGCAGCCTAAATGAGGCTTTTCTGTGCCTCACAGGGCTAGACCCACTTTCAGACAACAGCAGCTTGACCTCTGATGGTGTTCTGAAGATGTCAGTGACTACAGCCATTAAACAAACCAGCTGCAAGTGCTGGGCTGTGTCTGTGTGCATTCACTTCAGCACTCACTTCCCTTTTGCTGACTCAATTGCCTACAGCTCACTGTTGCTCAGACAGGGGAACACATAAAGTGAGACCAGCTGAATATGCAGACAGCGTTGAGGCATTCCAGGGGAGCAGTTAACATTAGTGTCTTCATAAGACTTCCAGGTTCCAGTCAGCCTGGAGTTTGCATTTATTTTTGGGATGGAGTCAGCATTTGGTTGGTTGGGCAATTTCATTGTCAAATCCAATGTTAATCCGAAGAAACATTAATATTACTTACTTATTCCTACCACTTTTCTGACTGTTATGTAGGCCACAAAATCTTAGGTAGGAGCTGCCTTTGCCTGTATCAGGAAAATTAGTTTTTCAAACAAGAGGAAAATGCAATTTTTCCTATTTAAAAAAAAAAAAAAAAGACACCAAGGCGTTTGTTTGGGTTTGCTTGCTCTTAGTGCTGATTTCTGCCGTTCTCCATCTAATAATTGTTTGTCTGGCATTCTCATTATATCAAGGCACAATCCTACAGTGGTAGTTATCTCCTCTGGAGCTGAAAATCAAAATTATTACATGATGCAACAAGAAGATGTGATAAATGAGTAGCGGGAATGTAAGAGAAATGATGAGGCTACCAGACAGGAAACAGAGCTATATAGACTGGGTGTAAAATTTGTAACTTTGCAGTATGTGTTAGGTTTTATTTCTCTAAGATATAAAAAGAGGAAAAAGATTGATGGTGTCAATAGTTCCTGCTGGCCATCTGCCTCCCGTTTATGTTGAAAAGATGAAAGTGCATCCCTTTCATACAACAGGGTACATTTTATGCTTTCTGTAACAAAGCACACCATGATATTTTGCCCAATTGCATTTTCTGTTTAGTTATAAGAAAATAAATCTGAGAAAATGGAGAAGATCTTGACAACTAGGAGCCTGCTAATTTTGTAGTTTAAAAAGTCTAGCATGTTGCTTTGTCTTTCCCTTATAAATATTTTCCAGAGGAGCACTATCTCTTGACTGGACCATCTTGTGACCATTAATAGGCAACAGAGGAAACAGCAATGAGTGCTGTGCTCAGACAAAAGCCTGCCAGAACGAGTAGTACAGCAAAACACAACAGCCCTGCTCAGACTTTAAAGCAAGCATCAAACTAAATAATCCGTTTCTCATGGGTGGGATTGTGGTGCAGTTTGACAGCTACATGACAGAAAATGACAGACATATACACAAGTACAAATAATTGTGTGTGTGAGGGGGTTGAAACAGAGAGAGAGAGATCAGACTGCCGTTTTCTCAGTGAAATCTAACCATACATAAGAATATAATTTTGCTTACATTTGCCATTTGCAGGGAACACAAGTCTTTCTTTCAAAAAAAAAAAAAAAAGAGTGCGTCCTTGTCCTAAGAAGAGCAGGGAGTGGGAAGGAGGGATGAGGCAGGACCTCCTGAGGAAGGCCAGCATCACTGCATCCCAAGCAGGCAGCTCTTTGCAGCCAGCAGCTAAGATGAACTCACAAGTACATCACAGGGACCGTCAGCTATCCCAGCAGGGGGACTCGCCCGTGTCTGTGTAGATTGAAGTGCACAAGTCTCTGTTCCCCCCAGGGAGAGTGCCCCTGAAGCAAAGGACCACAGCATCCACTCATCGTTTTCATTCAAGCAAAAAAGGAGGAACCATAACACAATCTGGCCAGAAAAATGGTCTCGAGGAATCGCTATAAGAAAAGCTGAAAGGAATGATTTTTAGTGTGAGAAATCTGATCCACTCTTACCTTGGTTTGGGTTAAGGTGGTAAGGTTTGCTTTAGACACTTCTAAATTTGCACTGACATAGGATTAGGGTTAGGGCTTAGGGTTAGGACACTTAGAATCATGGTTTACTGTTAGAGTTATTAGGGTCAGGGTCATTAGAATTAAGGTTGTGTTGGTTCGAGTAAGGTTTTGGGTTATAATTTTTGGGTTAGGATTAAGTTTATGGTTAATGTTGAAGCTACAGTTTTTTTGATGATTGTAAAGGTGAGGGTTAGGTTTAGAAACGTCTAGATTTGCTTTTATTTTGGGCTGCTAATTTCTGACTACTCTTCACTATCTTCTACATTTTGCACTACTGGAATTCTTTGAATAATTGTTTATCTGTTCTTCTAGACCTCTGTGGCCTTCTCATCATGCCCATTATTGTCCCCTCTATTTTTAATGTGAAGCACAGCCCAGGCTGCATGAGTGCTGTTTAGTGCTTTTATGTTTATATCCGAAGAAGAGCTTCCTGCTCCACATACAGAGCATGGGTTGCCTGATGCTCCCCTTCATGAGACAATTATTTCAGGATCTGGGAAATTTTCCAGATTTCAGATGCTGTGGTGGCCTAACCATTTGTTTGAAGAAGAATCCTGTGAAGCTCCAGATAGAAGGAGCAACTGTTTATCACCAATACAGGACCTGGATTCAATGCAATGCTTTTCCTTATGTGCCTCCTGTTATTCTCTAGTTCATCACAAGCTGTTAATTTCTTTTGCACTTGTATGAATTGTCCATGCATCGCAGAAATCCTTTTCTTCAGCTTTGTGTTTTAATATTTCTTAAGAATGAAAGTTCTGTGGTGGAAACAAAGTATTGTGCATAAGTGAACGTTTCAGAAGATGAAATATTTGCCCCTGGGATCTTCTCCACACTCACTGGAGAACACATCCTCCTCAGGAAGGTTTCTCCTGGCACTCCACCTGAGGGGTTCTCCATTTCCTGATCAAACACCGCATGGAAAATTAAAGTTCACAGAAAATATATATAAAATCCAGCACCTCTCTATAACAAGCAATATGGAGAGGCCAGATATTAAGTTGTTAATTCTTACCACTGTTGAACACACAGTGCATAATTAGCACTACATAATATTGTACAGCATACGATACTATTAATGTGCTGATTAAATTAATTAATTAATTACAATTAATTTCACTTATTTTTTCTTACTAATTCCCTCCTATTTCCTTCTGACACTAGCTCTCTTTTCTCTCTCTCACACTTGCTTTCTGCTCAGTAACATGTGTGTTGCACAACCCCATCCCTGAGGTGTGTACAAGACTTTCTTAAGCTTACCAGAACATGTACCTGGGACAATTTAACTCAGAAACACCAATACTTTCAGTCTCAGACCACTGCTCACGGCAGCCTTCCTAACTTCAGCCTAAGCACAGCCCTAAATCTTGCTCTATGGTAAGAGAGGAATGGGAAATGTGGAACAAAATATTAAAAAAATAGAAGTTTCTGCTTCAGATTATTTTTGTTGTAAAAATCTCTTCACCTTTACAAGCTTGTGCATCACCACGTCTGGGGTCCTCAGCACAAGAACGACATGGACCTCTTAGAGCAGGTCCAGAGTAGGGACATGAAAAGTGATCAGAGAGAAGGAGCATCTCTCCTATGAGGACAAGCTGAGGGAGTTGAAGTTGTTCAGCCAGAAGAGAAGTTTCTGAGGAGACCTTACAGCACCTTTCAGTACTTAAAGGGGGCCTCCAAAAAGGAGGGGGAAAGAACTTTTACAAGAGCAGATAATGACAGAAAGGAGAGGAATGGTTTTAAACTAAAAGATGAGAGATTTAGATGAAACCCTTGGAAGAAGTTCTTTTCTCACAGGGTGGTGAGATACTGGAGCATGTTGCCCAGAATGGTGCTCCATCTCTGGAAGTGTTCAAGACCAGGCTGGACAGGGCTCCAAGCAGTGTGGTCTAGTGGAAGGTGTCCTTGTCCATGGCAGAGGAGTTGGAACAAGATGGTCTTAAAGGCCCCTTCCAACCCAAGACGTTCTATGGTTCTGTGATCTGTATGTATACAAATGCCTGTATGCACACATGTGCACGCATGTATGTAGAGAGAGCTGAGAACTTCTGTATCACAGAAACTGCTACTGAATCTCAGACTATCCTGAGTTACACCTACATACTGCACAGTTTTTTAAGGGCTACAGAGCACTGAGTCAATGCCCCCTCCCTCCTTCCCTGTTTTTATTGTCATTTTTTGATTCTTTTGGAATCTGACCGTGCTGATAAATGACACATCACTGAAGGGCACTTTGTTTATTTTCTGCTGTGATGGGAGGATGGAAGCTTTTTTGTATAGGGCTAATTCTGGAAAACAAAGGGGAAAAAAAAAGGGTTTTTCAAGGAGTAGAAAATGGGAACCTGGAGCAGAAGGACCTCCATGACATGCTGGTGCTGCTGGCTCCGGGCAGTCAGCACCTGGGGTTCTGGGAAAAATAGTGTAGCTAGCCCCAGGCCCCCAGAAGAAGGCAGCTGCTGCAGGCTCCAGTGCTGCTGTCTTTCATTCTTCTTTCGCCCCAGACTCCCTCCAGCCTCCCTATTTTACAATTTTATGTAAACTCTGGGGTCCTCCTGGATGAAAGTGCTCTCTGTTTCGCAGTGGAGCTGTGGCTTTTGGATTTTACAGCCCCAAAATTACTTCACGATGATCCAGAGCACACATCATAGCCCAGAAACCACACGGGAGCCGTGCTGGTAAAGGAAGCCGAGAGTTGCTGAAGTAGCCAGACTGAAATTTATAACCGTGACCTGGGCCTTGTCAGGCCTTTACGACACCATGTAAAGGGAATTGCTGCTTAGTCACCAATTTGCTTGGCAAGATTGGCTGGATTAGGAAATACATAAAAGGTCAGACAGTAGGAGTTTGTCTAGACATCCTATTTTGGATTATATGCTCTACAAGTTTCTGTGGCAACCCCTGCAAAACATTCATATTTTAGCAATATTTTCGAAGGCTCCATTTCTGTAATGAGCCACCAAAGCTTTTGTGAGCAAAATTAACTTGTTTCTCTGCCACCCGCTACACCCTTTCGGGAAGCGGGGCAAGCCACCTCAGCCGGGAGCTGACGGAGAAACCACCTTATTCCCCAAGGCAGAAGTTGTGCCTGTGGGGGCAGCCGGTGATCCAGGGAGGCCTGTGGACCTGCCAGGGTGGAGAAACTGAGACGGGGACTCCATGCTTCCCTGTGGCTGCCAGACCATACTCTGTTGTCCTTCGCCAGCCCAGGCTCCACGTGGAGCTTTCCAGTGGCAGAGGGAGAGATGGATGGGAGGAGTCAGAAGAAACAGGTGCTGCCCCAGTTCCCTGCTTGTGAGCAGCACACTGAGGTCTGTGCATAAAAGCAGCAGTGCCATGGCTTGCCACATGCATCTGAGTCCCCTGGGATTCGAGACACACTACTCAGGAGTTTTAACAGAAATAAATGCAGTATTGTCACGAGAAGGGAAAGCCAACCAGCCAGCCAGGCAAACATGGGCTACACAGATGGTGTTTTTTTTTATTTCTCATGGAATCATAGACTGATTTGAATTGGAAGGGACCTTAAAGTCCATGTAGTTCCAACCCCTCTGCCATGGGTAGGGACATCTTCCGCTAGAAGAGATTGCTCAAAGTCCTGTCCAACCTGGCCTTGTACTTCTGACATTATTACTATTATTATTATNTTGTGCAGGTGAGAAAAGGGAACAGTTTCAAATTTTGGTCTCTGGAATTCTTTTTCTGGGTTGTTAAAGTGAGGATAAAAAAGAAAAAGTGAACTGCATGAGTTTCAATGACACTAATTGGATTTGGCTGGGCTTTCCACATTGAATCAAATAGATGCCAACTTAAACTAAATAAAATGTAGCAAGAAAGATTTTATGAAAACCAAAGGTAGATTAACTTTGTCTACTCAAGTAAAAATGAATGAATAAATAAACATTCCAGACAGCACTTTTGACCAGGTTCATTAAAGTAAGGTCATGCTTACTTTATGATTCCTATCATCTGATACCTAGAAAACTACCTTTCGAATTCATTCCTGAAAGGACTGGTATTTATTAGGACTGGTCAGTTCTCTTTCCTTTTCCTCATAATTATCTCCTGGATAAATATTACTATCAAAGGGGGTTTGCAATGCTGGCTGCTGACATAGCCAGCACCTGGAGCCACGATGGTGCCAATCCAGCGGTGCAGCAGATGTTCCTCTGATGGTACCACACACCTTCCTTGGGCAGAGCTCTTCCCCATCCACCTCCAAGCCCTTCAGAAAAGTGGGTACCATTATCCACACTCTGCAGTTGAGGAACAGCTGGAGGAAAGCCGGGCTTAGAGGAATCAGACGACAGTTTTGAGAAGGTGTGAGCTACTTGCAGCTTCCCTGAAACTCCTGGGGTGAGAGTAATGTTTCTGTCCCTGCTGGCTTTTCATATGTCTATTGAGAAGGTGTGTAATTAGTTTACTTTGTAAATTAAACTGCAAAATACTGTACTGAGTTACAGTTGGGTTAGGCTGAGTTGCTGAAATGAGCAAGATTTCTGAAGTAAGAGCAGAGAATAATTGCTGCTCTGCTGATACCCTTTGAATTTGAAACCTAATGCTCTGGCACTTCCCAGGCAAAGTGAGTCAACTCTCATTCGTAGCTGTGTCTGGCACAGGCAGAGGGATTGCACATGAACTTGAGGAGTGTAGCAACACCCCCAGGGCTGAGGGTGTGCACTGACGTATGTACTTACATGACTCTATTCTATGCTCTAAACCAGCCACAGGTAGATGCATATTTCATGGCCTACCTGTTCAGGGCTTCCAAATGACAGCCTATGAATCAAATAATGTGAAATTGAAATGTGTGGTGGAAGGGAAATTCCATGTTTGACGACGCAAACACCTCTGATTCTAAATTGTTTTCAGCCAGCTTCCTTTGGTCATACTTCCTTGGTGATTTGCCTATAAAATGAGCTTTTATTTAATGCTTTGAAATGCTGTGTTAATAAGAAGGCTATAGAACCACATCAGATATTTCTGAATTCCAGCACAAATCTGTTATCTATTATTATTATTATTATTACGCAAGCAGCCCTGTTTGGGCAAAGGAGCTTTGCAATACAATTTGCCAAATGAGTAACAGGTCTCTGCCCTAAGGAGCTTACAGTCTAAAGGCAATTTTGGCAAGGTTTTCAAAGGTGCTGTGTACCCACAGTTTACAGTGACTTCAATGAGAACCTGTGAGTCCAATGACAACTTTGAAAATCGTGCCAAATATAAATAATTACTTTTTTTCCCCCTTCTTTGATATCTGGAAGTCACTCATAACTTTTTAATTGCAAACATATTATCAAATATTATTGTTTGACTTATTTAGTTCCATCTCCCCCTTTCAGGACTGATCTTCATTTGGTTGATAGACATCTGTCATTTCTTCCCCTACATTGTAAGAGGAGCCTAATAGGCTCCTAGGAATGGTTAGCCACCACTA